>SRPS01000115.1:0-85006 GCA_018360175.1 Claviceps arundinis
CGCACAGGAAGAGGCAGCCATCGACTTGCTTGCACTGGCGGCCCTCGGGGTACTTGTGAGCCGGGTTGCAAGAGTAGCGGCCCTGGCTGTCCGTCAAACCGGACGCAGGGCAGTCAGCCGCTGTGGCGAGGCCAGCGCCGATGATGCTGGAGAGAATCAGAGATGTCTTCATTTCGTCGAGAGGGTTGGACAGGTAAAGAAAGTGAGTTGTGATGAGAGAGTGACGATCGGTAAGGAAAAGTGAGTGTTTGAAACGAGTGTGCTTGAGGCTCTACTGTTCTGTCTACTTCACACAGTGGCATGCTCTTTGACTTTATATCTGGCCAACATGACGAAAGTTCTCGCGGAAATGCTGTGTTTCCCTCCAACTTGCAACACCCCGGACTCATGGATTGGCTGCGAGAAATTCTGTTTGGAATTTTGCTGGAAGCGTCATAGCGGCCTGGCAGACAACCTCAACCCTTGGCAAGACTAAACTAGTTCTGTATTCGTGGGTTGATTGGCAGGTCGAAGCCAAAATTAACGGCATACAAATGCCTTGTCCCTCACTCCGTAGATGGTAAGTTAAACCCGAGTCGGTTTGGTCACTAGCGTCAGTGGTTGACTGACGGGTTGAAGCTCCTCTTTCCAACGGATCCTAAGCTCACCTCTTGGTAAGCTCCAACCAGAATGGAATCATGGAAATTTAGTGCGTTGGATGCCATTAAAGTAATCTTAATAAGCCGGCTTGAGGTTCGGTAGACAGTTGGAACTTGGCGGGTCGCAAGCTCGTATCGACAACGCATCGAATTGCTCCTGCTGATGCCTGCAGGCGAATGTATACATATGTCCCAAAGAAGAAGGTCGAAACCTCTTGAAGTTGTATGTATGTACATACTTTCTTGCCAGCTCTCTCCCAGGATTCCGCATGTATTCGCTTGAATCGACAGGCACCGGACCATGCCCTGCCCTGCGCTCAGTGACGGGTCGAGTCAGGACTCAGTAGGTACTGGAAATAATACCCAACGTCAAGACAACAGCAATAAAATGGGAAGGCCGAGGGGCCCTTTCCTGCTTCGGATAGAGTACCTAGTGGGCCAGTAGAGCTAAAAGACCGCGAATCGGTTCGTCGTCTCTTGCAGCTCCTTTTCAAGCACAAATTACAATCATGCCCTGCTCGCTACGCTCGTTATAAGTTAGCAAGCTACCTAATGTAAGTACGTACATATGTATATCCATCATATGCGCATGCTATATTCTGCCAGAGCACACCGGCCGCGACTTTAACATATCCTACTTCTTAGGTAGATACAGTAACGAGTATACATGAAGTCAAGCCAAGCTTTGCTTTACGTCTAATTCTTTTCAATCATCGTCGCAGATTAGTTCAGCTTTACTAACTATTTGTGGCATGGAACCATGAACAAAGAACACGCCGAGCTCGGAGCGCGAGCAAAATAGGCGCAATCATAGCGCGGCAACCATATCAATCGTGCCCATGCTAATAAGTGTGAGGAATCGGATCCGGGATACGCCTACCGACCCGACCAAAAGGTCAGAAGTTAGAACACTACCTAAGAGGCTAAGCTGGTAGGAAGTTAGGAACCGGCTTAGTGCGGGATATAGGTACAGCCTACAGGCTACAGCGCAACAGTCAGAGCCTGAGCCGTCACACTAATAAAGCACACCACGACGGCAACGGCAATAAGAAACACAACGGACCAAGTCCTCACTATGTAGGTATGTAGGTATGTACGTATTGGTCTTGCACGGGTACCGTACGGAGTATGTTCTCAGTAATTTCATGATTTCATCCTGTGTCCAATGATCCGGTATATTAGCTCCTCTACCTCTTATCCCCGTTTCTGAGACTCGTCAGTCTTCACTCGTGATGGAGTAGGTATGTACATGTGAAAATACGCTTGAAGGATTTTGAAAACTGTCTCAACGCTTAACCTGATTTGGACGTGGAAATATGTACAACTGTACATACTTCGAAGTCTACCTACAGGTATCGCGCGCAGCTCCTCCTCAACCCAATACCTACATACAACTTGACATGCGCATTTACTTCGATTAGTACATCGGACTGTCGCGAATCCTTGAAATCTGCCTTATTCTTGCCGCATTCACGTCGTGCATTGCGTCTCAGACGACAAATGTAGTAGATAAAATAGATGTGTAAGTAAAGAAGTGCCTCGACATTGCAGGTTTGTGCCGGTGAGTTGCGACGTCCAAATCGGGCTAAGCGTTGAGGTAGTTTTCAAATCCTTGATGAGACGTATTTTCGTATTTTTCATATCTCTCGTGATGAGTTGTTCATGCCTGGACGTCGCCCTGATTATTCATCTGTTTTAAGCTCTAGCGAACTCAATTGAGGGAGCGCAACCTTGGTGACGACATGTCAACAACGATCAAATAGGACCGATCCGCAGACTCTCTTGAGCAACTTTGGGAGTTCGCATCAACGCGCATTCGAGTCTTTGACCCCATGAATTGGAAACGTCTAGAAATAAGATGCGACTCTAGCGAACCTGGAACCATAATCGGAACGGGACGCCCAATGCCAATGCACTATCTTGTTCGGCATTTCGCCAAAGTATGTACCTAGATACTCCGTACGGAGTATGTACATACATACATACATACATACATACATTCCGCTCCGCAGTCACAGTCGCTGTACAGTGTACCTAGCATTATTTGCCGGGGAATACGAAGGCAGGCTATGTATGTATGTACAACTCCGTACCTGGTAACAATGGTCCACCGCTGTGACGACGAAACACCAGGTGCTTTGTAATTGCGTTGATGATGGCAATGTCCATGGGACATAAAGATGGCGATGACGGTGATGAGAAGCGTCCGGTTGAACTTGGCCACATTCACATTGAGCCATAATGGAACGATTCTATCAGTCGACTTTCGAACGAAGCCTTTCATGAATGGACGTGCCAGCTCTCTTCTGTGAGCCATAGGTACCTCCTACTGTCTACAGCACCTCTCTAGCCTGGCCTGCTGCTTTCAAGGGCCGTCTCATCAGACGCAAGCGTGAGCTTGTTGAACCCCTGTGCCAATGATATGCCTGCTCCTTTGATGTGCTATCCTTGTTGAAGTTCTGAACTACATATCTAGCTTCTCACGTACAGATTCTATAGACGTCCACGCTGAGATCGTGAAAAAGACGTCAACTTCGATGCATTACATACATACATACATACATACATACATGCATACATGCATACATAGAATTTAGGTACATACATACATATACAATGTACATCCATACCTAGCTTCTGGAAGACGGCTCGGCCACGGCCCACATCAGTCATGTGCACGGAGCCGGGAGTACTCCGTACACACGGAGTTTACGGTTCTCGGTCGGTCCGAGAGGAGAACCCCCATCGATCGACTGTCCTCCCCCCCGTTCGTGACAAGCGGGGTTCCATAACGGTGAAAAAAGAGACGGCACAGACTACAGTCCATACTCCGTAAATTGCCATCATTCTCAAATACCGGACCCAAGAAGAAGGCATCCCATCATCCATGTCTTCGCAGTGAGCACCACACGCAGTCCAAGGTCAATTTTTTTTTTTCGTATCCACTGATTCCACTCAAGCCCACCGCACCATGACTCGACCAGGACTCTCTCGTCCATTCGTCTCATTTTGCTGGATCCCATTTCCATCATATCTCATCTCAGAAGTTAAAACGCACCACGTTTAGATGAAAGAAAGTCAAGTAAGGGCCTCCTTCTTGAAACTTCCACCGTCTCGAGGTTTCGATTTGGAAGGCCAAGTTCACCTCGCAGCTGGAAGAGCACTGCATAATGATGTGTGCACAATGCTTCAAGAATCAATCCACCCGCTTTCAATAAAACCATACACAAAGCTTATAGTGTTATATACAAAGCTGCGGGGATGAAAAAGGGCGACATACTCATCGTGACATTTCGTAAAAGTCGTCTTCCCGTCCTGCCTTGAGAACGAAGCAGCGTTGGAGGCTTGGACGAAGCCCAGACAGGGATGTTGGGGACTCCAAGCTCCGGGAGCCACTGCGGAGGCTTGGCCAAGATATGGAGTAGATCCAGGCAGGCAGGCAGGGGTTTCGGTCGCTTAATGTCCGTAGACCCTTCCCATCTGGCGGCCTCTTCCTGAGCGCCTACGCGAGCGGAAGCCATTTCAAAGGCTTGGACAAAGAGTATGTACCTATGTAACAAATCCAGGCGCGGGTACGGGTACAGGCGGCATATTCGTAGAAAAGGGCCGCTCTACTCCGTAGGCATCCCTCCCCCCCCGGCGGCAACCAGGGGAGCAGAAGCCACTTGGGAGTTTTGGGCAAAGTAATAGATCCGGGCGGGGATGTCGAACTCTTGAAAGGGTCAAGTCACCTCTTTAGGCACCCTCCTCCTCTGCGACCGGAGGAGCAGGAGCCACTTCTGAGGCTTGGGCAAAGAAGATCCGGGCCGGAACGTCATAGTCGTTAATGATACTATAGTAATTTCCTACTTTCGTTTTAGCGTCCCGCGGACCAAAGGGGAGCAGGCAAAGAGAAGGGGGCAAAAAGAAAGGGGGTCGTGGGGCGGTGAGATAGGAAACTCAAGGAAAGAAGCTGATTGGGTGCAAATGAACTTGCTCAGCGCAACTTACCCCTAGGCACAAACCAAGTCCCGCCAGCAGAGATTCGAAACTGCGCCCCATTAATAACGACTTGTACTTTTCCATAGTGTAGGAAAAACACCATGTGCATCTTGCGCGAGTTTTTGGGTCGCTTCATAGAACCAGGCGGAAGGTCGACCACGCCTGCGCCCATAAAGGGCAGGGTGAGTGTTTTGGCGAAGCGAAATGATGCGTCAGGAATGTCTCTAACTTCAATGGCGTCTGCGGCAATGGCCAAGCGGTCCTGCGTGACGCGCACTTCGTCTTCGTCGGCGGGTGGGTAGAGCTCGTGCTGCGGCTCCCATAGCACAATATCGCCCACGATTTCTCCGTTTTCTGTCTCCCAGGTTTCGCGTTCCTCGTCTTCTTCGATGGCTTCGTGGATGATTTGCTTGGCTTTGGCTCGGGTTCGGCTGTGAGGCGCACGTGCTGATGGGAGCGCATCTGGCGGGAGGCGGACGATATTCTTTCCGGTGACCTCTGGCTCCAGGCCTAGGTCCAGCTCGTGGTCTCGTAATACCTTGTTATCTCCCCACCAATCTCTTCCTCGAGTCAGGGACGAAGGGCGTCCTGCTGGGAGTTGGCCTGCGGTAGAGGCGCCATTGTTTCGAAACGATACCAAGCCTCGACTTCTCGGCATAGGTGGGCCGCGTTGAATCTCCATGAATGATTCGTCGCCTTCGCCCTCATCCTCTTGGTCCTCATCTCGTCGTTTCCTTGAGGGAGGTCGCTGCTCCGATTTCCGTGGCCTTCCCCTTCCTCGTTTTACTACTGTGGGTTCCGTCTTGGCTTGCGGCTTGGCTTCCGTCTTGAATCCCACGTTGGGTACCTCGCGTGCTTGCGGTCTCGGGGCAGGCCGTGGCGCTGCTGATGTCCCTCTTGTTGATGATGCTGATGCCGAGGTTGCTACTGGCCGCGGCGGTGGAGGCATATCTATCCGCTGTCTCTTGCTTTCCCGGGAAGATTGCTCTTCATCTTCTGAAACGCCCTGTTCGGCACGCGTCGCTTCCCACGACGGTCGCCTATCTATGGTCTCGTGAGTTAATGGCACGGGTCGCAATTCCTTCAGTGGTGGTAATGCCGGCGAATTGGTGAGTGATGGTGGGTAAGCTGGCGAATTCTGCTTTGCATCCTGGGGTGAGTAGGCGATTCTCCCTGCAGCAGGAGGGCGGGCGTTACCTGCTGCTGGACTGTCGAATCCTGTTCCAGTGAAGTTATCACTCCTCATGCCATCGAACATGTCCATGCCTTCGTGTACAAGATCCGACACTGTCGGATCTATTGGCAGACTTTGCGCGTCGTCGTCTTCTGCCTCAGCTTCGCGCTGCTCCTCCCGCATTTTCTGTAACGACGGCCTCGGTGACCTGGAAACACGGCTGGCGTCCTTTCCGCCTATACTTGCCGATTTCCCCGATGGTTTACCAAAGTCTAGTTTTCGAGTGACTGTCACATCGCGATCATCAGTGAGACCGCTACGCGAGGGAGAAGAGAGGTGTTCTAGGTGGCGGCTCCTCCTCGCAGGTGAATTCATATGTGTCTTGACAGGGGATCGACTTTTCGGCAGAGGCAGCGGTATACTGTGTCGCTTTTTCAGCAGCGTCTGCGGTCCTGGCCCATCGCCTTCACTGTAGTCAGCTTTCTCCTGTTCAAATCTCTCCGTGTACTCTGAGCTGTCGGCACTCACTTGATGCGATTTCCATTTCCCCACTCCCCGCATCATCCGAGCTTTCGTCTTCACGATTTGTTGGCTTGGCTTCCTGAGGGGAAAATATCGAATCGAGCGGCTGCATGCCATGTTCGTCTCGTTCGCCCCGGTCTTGGAGCACGACTCCTGTTTTACTGCGACCACAGCATTAGCTTCCGATGTTCAAATTGGGGTGTAATTTGAGGCTTTTTGCCCATGTCTTCCGGGGGACTGTGCCGTGTATCATAGTGGCAACATACCGACCACGAACACCAAGCTGATGAAATGCTTGAGGCTCAGCCCGCGGCCGCTTGACGCTCCGCGCCATGGCGATATACTGGGTGGGTGTCGCGCGGATGGCGGCTAGTCGCGACTCTGGTGTTTCGCGTTCAGACTTGTCGCGCGGCCGGAACAGTATCGCCCAGGGCCGAATATACGCGTCCTGACGCAGGGTTCATCTGGCTTGTGACGACGGCTTATTGATTCGGTCTCGCCTTCATGAATTCGGTGACGCGCTTGTTGACGGATGATGCAGGAGGTCGGAAGGGTCGGCTTGCTGGCCGGTTTGTACATAATCAGTTCAGTGCTTAGGTGGGGCTAATCGTGCGCCGCCAATTTCGAAATTCGGACTAACGACGCGTCTCCCCACGCGTAAAGCACTATCAGAGCCAGTCTGCTTCAAACATCAACACCAGTAATTTCGCAAGTTGAACCCATTGTGTGATCACTGATTCTATACTATTTTCCGAGAACAAAGAAACATCAACTTCGTCATTTAATTTCGCACCACTGAAGTCCATCCGAACCCAGAACACCCCCGACATCATGGAGGAACCTAAACACCCCTCCAGCACCACCTTCATCCCCCCGTCCGTCGACCACTCTACTCTCCTCACCGGCGCCTCATCCACCCACTTCTCCCCCGTTCCGCCCTCTCTCCTTACCTCGGAACACGACTCCAACGCCTCAAGTCCGCCCTGCTGCCTCGGTGTCGACGAAGCCGGTCGTGGCCCCGTCCTCGGGCCCATGGTCTATGGCGTCTTCTACCTCCCCCTCCCGCTCTCCGATCCTCTCCTCCGCGAAACACACCACTTCGACGACTCCAAGGTCCTCACCCCCGTCGTCCGCTCCTCCCTCATGAAAACTCTCTGCACGCCTGGCTCCGATCTCCATTCCTCCTGTGGCTGGGCCACCACGTCCCTTTCCGCGCGAGACATTGGCGCCAACATGCTCCGCCCAAGCCCGTACAACCTCAACGCCCAAGCCATGGACACAACCATTGAGCTCATAAGGGGTGTTTTTGACCGTGGCGTCAACATCCAGGAGATATATGTGGACACCATCGGCCAACCAGCTACCTATCAGGCGAAACTGGAGCGCGTCTTTCCGACGACCAAGATTACGGTGGCGAAAAAGGCAGATAGCCTGTATGCTTGTGTGAGTGCGGCGAGTGTCTGCGCAAAAGTGACGAGAGATGCTGCGTTGGAGCAGCTGTACCTGGCGAGGGGGGTTAGCGGTACCAGTGAAGATGCGGACTGGGGATCGGGGTATCCTTCTGATGCGCGCTGCGTGAACTGGATGAAGAGGAACATGCATCCGGTGTTTGGATGGGGCCCTGAGTGTAGGTTTAGTTGGGGGACGGCAAAGGATATGCTGGATGGGAAGGCGGGTGCTGTCAAGGTGGATTGGCCGGCCGAGGAGGGTGAGTCGATGAGGTTGACGGACTATTTTGGCGGGGGGGAGCAAGATGAATTGGGGGGTTGGTACGGTTCTTCTGTGGGGGTAGATGTTTTTTGAGCACTGAGAAAGAAAGACGGCCAGGAAGTCAATCATGCTTCGTTTCTATCGATCTTGCTTTTCTCTATTTTTGTAGCCTTTTGTTTTGGCGCAGGCTGCTCGTAGCGAAGTTAACACGTGTAGAAACGACATGACACAACGCTGTTAACAAGAACCGTGCCGGTGCACTCATAGCCATAGATATCGTATAGTATCCTACCATAAGACTATTCAATCTTATTTTTATCCGATTACTTCTCCCCCGTCCCCTTACCCAGAAAGAAAACGCGCCCCTTCAGGCCAGATTGAACCATTTTTGTAGTACAGACACAGTACAGGACAGCAAAACAGGCAGCAAACCCTAAGGCCTCTCAAATATCATCGAGATTTTCCTCCGCAGAACCATCTTTCCTGCCCCGACTATCCAATCTGTCCATGCTGATAGACTCGCGGTCGCTATTATTCGTCGACGAGTTCCTAGCAGGTACGTCCAGCGCCTGCCGCGCCGTCTCTGAGCTGGCAATGAAGTCGCGTAGCTGCTGCTTGGCAATATCGACGCCTTGATTGACCGCCGCGTTGCTCATCTGCATCATGGGGCCGAGGAGGTTGAGCGTGTAAGCAATGTAGGTCCCTCCTGCGGCCAAGAGGAGGAAGACGAAGAGGAATGGATTTCGCAGGACTGAGATTTTGAAGTGTTAGTTCCAATAAGATGCAGAGAAAGAAGAAAAGAGAGGGAACAGGGAACGCGAAGGAAGCAAATGTTTGTATAGATAACCAAGATAAATGAAAAAAGAGCACATTTGATACGTACCCATGAAAATCTCGTTCCATCCCAGCGCAATGAGTAGCCCGTAAAAGTACCACGGAATCTGGGCAACACCGCCAATAGCACTCCTCTTGGCTTCAACATAGACGCCATCGGCCGTCTTTTTGAACCGGACAACAAGGTCCTGGCGCTTACTTTCGCTGAGCACCGTCATTTCTTCCTCGAGGCTCTTGCCTTCGTCTTCGTCCACGCCCCCAATGGGAGCCAGGTCTTCCTCGTCTCCGACTTCCGCACCACTTGGCTGTCCTCCGATAAAGCTGACGAGATCAGGAGCCGCATAGGTCGTGGAGAGGCGGAAACGCGATAGGAGCGGGATGAGGGTCAGAGTGGACTCTCGTGCTTTGGTGTAGATGCCTTCGATATCGTCCGTGGGGCGCCATATCCGCGGTACGCCCGCCTCGTCGTATCGGAACTTATCCTCAAAGTTTTCGCGTAGCTTAAGAAGAATGTTGCCCTCCATGACCTCTTCTTCGATTCTCTCGCGTAAGCCGACCCAGCTCTTGCGGCGCAGGCGCCACATGCCCACCTCGGCTTCCTCATCGCTAGCGTCGAAGCTCTTGGCACGGTCCGCGAAGCGACTTTCGGCTTCCTTGACGATGCCGGTGAAGACGTCCCATACGCGATCCCAGAGGTCCTTCTCGCTGGGCTGGTCGCCCGTTTCGGGCGCGCCGGTGCCGCCTCGTCCGGAGCCCAGCTTGTTGAACTCGAGGCCGATGGCATCGCCGAGACGGGACTTGACCCATCGCTCAACTCTCGTCGCCAGTCGTCGCATTTCCTCCTTGCGCAACTTGCCGCTAACTTGGTCGAGCTCGGCTTCAAACAACTGGGACTGGGACTGGAAATTGGTCCACGACAGGTCTTGAATCACCAGTCCCTGCGCTTCGGTCTCGAAAATCTCCAGCGTCTTCTTCTTCTCGTTGGCCACAATCTCGGCAAACTCATAGCTGCCGCCAGCCTTTTGCCCGGCCTTGACCTTATTTGTCACAGCGTCACTAAATGCCGTCACACCGGCCTTGTGCGCAGCGGCTAGCTGGCCGACGTAAAGCGCCTTGAGCCTTGCATCGACCTTGGCCTCCAGCTCTTGTCTCTTGCGCGTGAAGACACCCTTGTGGTAGCGGCTGGCCTGAATCTCGAACGCACCGAGCATCTTCGCGCGCGCTGTGCTGCCCACGCCGCCGAGATCTGGGAACACGAGGATCTTTCCCAGCTTTGACGCCTCGCCTTGTTGCTCCTCAAGAGGGGCCACGACGTCATCAAACGCCACCAACACTTCGCGGGAAATCTCGTCGCATCGAAACTGGGCCAGCAGCTCCTGCTGGGTCGGCAGATCGAGATCCTTGTTGTTGACAATCTGATCCCAGATGCCCTCGGCGTACACAGAGAAGCCATCGGCGGGGATCCTGCGATGATACTCGGGCAGAAACACGCCGCCCTCCAGCTCGTGATCGCTGCCCTTGCTTCCCCTGTGGCCAGCAGTAAATCGGGTGCCTAGGTTTTGCACTTCACTAACAAATTTGTCTGCTTGTAGGATCTTGTGGGGCAGGGCGGCGAAGCCAAAATCGAAATAGTCTTGGATTTGAGCCTTGTCGAGGCCCTGGGGTTTGGAAATCGTCGACCAGATTTTCGTCAGATCTTGTATCAGGGTCGTGCGGAGGTTGGACAGGGGCGTGGTGCCAAGGTGGTCTCGGATGACGAAGAAGAGAAGCGATCGTGGTGTCGACCTGCAGACAAACATGTATCTATGAGCTTCATACGTTTCAAACAAGCTGAAAATTTCTTGCGTCTCCGCGCAAGCAGTTGACGACAACAAATGAAGAAAGGAAATAGAGCCAAGGTTATATCATACTGTTTATCTCGTAGAAAGAGCTGCAGGTTGACCTCAAATACCGTCTTGAGCAGGCCCATATTGGCGCCTTGATACAAGCCAACCTGATGCTCCCAGATATTGATGATCAGGACCTCGCTGGTCGCTAGCGCAAAGAGAGCGCTCTTCCTCTCAAAGTCTTGGTCCTCGCCGCGCTCACGGCCATCGGTGCCCTCGACATCCATGACGAGGATATTGTCGGCCATCTTTGCGCCGGCGCTCTCCTTGCGCTTGTTCTTGGACATCCAGATGCCCTTTGTAGTTTGCCGGCGTTCCGTCTCGGACATGACAGAGAATTCGGTGCCGAAGAGATTATTCAAGAGGGTAGACTTTCCGGTCGATTGGGATCCAAAGACCGAGATAAGATGGTAGTTGAAGCCGGACTCGGCGACACGGGTGTTCTGGAGATAATCGTTGAGGTTCGTACTATTTGCAGGAAACAAGGCGCATGCGCGCGCAGCTGTTGATTAGCCTTGGACACGCGTGGGATTCTGCACCCATCAAAGGAAGACGGTGGGATGCTGACTTGAATTCTTTGTCCTCGTCAATGACTTGGACGCCATGCTCGAAGCTCCCACCAGCAGGCGAGGCTCCCACGGCGGAGAAGTGGCCGTTCATGATGGCGATGGCAGCTCAAGGGCGGTTCCAGGGGCGACCAACATCAGACGGCGGCGCGGATGAGGATAAAGTAAGCCAGAGAAGGGAGCTTTGGCTTGTGAATACCTAGGAGCTTACTGTGGAAAGGATAATAAAGGGGAGGACGAATGCGGTACGTATGCTGGCTGGCCTTTGGATACAAAAGCGCGAACCGCCACGAGCCCGGATAAAGAGACGGCTTGCGAATGCGGCCGGGGTGTTGCGCAAGGCACGGGGATGGAGTGTTGGGAATCTGGGATGGATAAGTGGGTCCATACGGCCGGGTCCCGCTTGATTATTCCGCTCCGGGGCCAGCCGGCCAAGACTTGACGACAAAGCAAGCCTCAAGCCATCCCAAAGCCACGAGCCACGCCAAGCGTGAGGACTCCGTCACATCTCACAACTTTGAACTTACAAGTCCCCCTCATCTCATCCCCAATATTCTCGTCTTCCCCATCATTCCCATCGGCGCCATCTCCCACAGTCGTCTTCCACAAACGCAAGCCAACATGTTGATCAAGGAATCCCACGTCGACGTCCCCACGTCTGCCAACGGGAAGACAACTTCTATGCGTACGAAAAGACTCCGTCAATGACCTTACCTCTCCAATACCACACCAAGCTCACCACTCACCACTCACCCTCACCGCAGGCATCTTCCTCTTTCACCCCACCATACCAAATTATCCCAATGCGTGCGTCCTTTAACGTCTCCGGAATATTCCCCATGTCTACTTAAAAGCACAATGCTGAATCCAAACTAGTCGCTTCCCGGGTGTATGCCTCTTTAGCGAGATCTACCAAGGTACCTCATTACGATAAAGAAGTGACTCCTCTCGTCCCTTTAGTAGTCCGTTCTTCTTCACTTTTCTTTTCGATCCAGCACGTTGGACGGTATTTTTCTTACGTTGAGACTCTGGCTATAATCTGTTATTGTAAGACGGCTATCTCAGGCTAGAATATGCTCACGGCCCTCTTACAGTGACCGGCCCCGTCACCCGCTTTGCGCGTCAAATTGCCGGACATGGCTTCATCGTCGCCGCCCCGTCCTCATACCACGATTTCGTAGGTCCTGAACCGTTGAACTACGATGTTGCCGATACAGATCGCGGCAACAAGTTCAAAGTCGAAAAGGTGAGATGGCTGGTTTTTATCTTTGTCTTCTCTCTGTAGACCGTGCCATCATAAACTATTCTCAGCACAACTTTCAGCTAACCACGTTCTCAGACCCTGGAGTCTTATGACGCAGACTCATCTGCTACCGTGACCCATCTCTTGTCCCTACCTACCTGTACGGGCCGGATCGGCGCAACGGGCATGTGCCTGGGCGGACATCTCGCCGTCAGGGCAGCCGTAAGTCTTCCATCGCCTTATAAAAGCCCGCACCCTAAGTTTACAATCATGTAAAGATATCGGATTCTCACCCTTTTCTATCTACATAGCTTGACCCTCGCATCACAGCCACGGTCGCCTACTTCGCCACGGACATCCACTCCCGCACCCTCGGCCCTCACCCCTCCGCCAACAGTTCTCCTACCCCGCCCCCATCCTCTAACCACACGCTCGATCTATTCGCGAATCTCAAGGGCGAGCTTTCTCTCCTGTTCGGACTCAAGGACACGCATGTCCCCGATCAGGGAAGGGATCTCATTCGCCAGAAGCTGCGCGAGGCGGGTGTAGTTTACAGTTTTCATGAGTTTGCCTGGGCGCAGCACGCGTTCATACGCGATGAATTGAGCAAAGGCCGCTACGATCCCGCCATCACGAAAACTTGTTTCGAGATCCTGCTCGAAGTATTCGGGAGGATTCTCAAGACAGATTTGGGAGAGAGGGAAGGGGGACCGGTGGAGTTGGAGCATGTCTGTTAAGAATGCGAAGTATACAATTATCCTTTATACAAGCCCAGCAAAATACAAATACCTGCGTAGTAGTGATGAGATGCAACACATATCAGCCAGTGTGTCGAGACCTGTTCATCAAAAATGAAAAGAATGAGCCTCTCGGGTTATCGGGCCATCGAGCCGGATGATATAAGAAAGAGCACTATGATGTATGTAGTTGGAAAAGAAAGGCGCACTTCTCAATCCGGGGCGCGGTCTCATCCGCCAGAAGCTACGAGACGCGACTCCTCGATTCGTATGGCTGTCATGACAAAAAAAAGAGGCTTCAACTAAATGCTTTCATCTCTCTAAAAATCCTGCGCCAAGCGGAATCAATTCTGCGTAGCTTAACTAGGGTATACAAATTCCCAACATCCTAAATAAACATATCCGTAACAGCTAGCTATACTTTCATGTCCTATTCTTTAACATTATGAGTATTTTTTTGGTTTCTTTCGCACCGCCTTTTTTTTAAAAAAAATTCTTTCAAGATGCGCCACGTCGCTCATTGCATATCCATTCTATGTAATCCCCTTCGCAGGGTTTACTGATGCCCAGACGATGCTGGACCCTGCCCCGCTCTTGACGGCCCCCGTGACGGTCCCCGTGATGGCCCGCGTACATTACTCCCTGGTTGCATGGTCTGTGAAGCCGACAATGGGAGACCATCCTCTTCCTCTTCCTGCACAGTAGCCTCATGCGGTACATTCCGGTTGAAGCTATAGAACCGCTGCGGCAGCCCCGTCTGTGCTTCTTCGTCAAAGCTCCCCATGTACGGACTGTTGAGGGTGTTTGCCTCTCCGGGGTTCAGCGTCTGGAGACCATCGCCGGCTCTCCTTCGTCCACGCTGACTCTCCTTCTTCAGGAGTTCGTTCCGGATCGACTCAATGTCCTTGGACCGGCGGGGGTCCTCGGACGGGGAGCGCGAAATGAAGGATCGGTCGTCACGGAAGTCCCAGTTTCCGCTTGTTTCCAGAGCTAGGGAACGGGCATTCAGCTCCGCGGCAGCTTGCTGTTCCGCGGCGCGAGCTTCTTCTTCTGTCTGGTGAATTTGCGCAGGGACCATGCGAGCAGCGTCGGCGGCTTTAGCGGCCTCTTCTCGGCTCTTGGATGCCCACTGATCCGTCACGGCAACCGCATAAGTTGGGTTCGTGGGTCCGCCGAGAGTCTCGCTGCCGCCACCGGGTTCGTAGATGGGAATCTTCTTGAGGGCAAGGGCTAGGGCACACATAAACTTGGAGCGGCGAGTGGCCCGGACAACACCATTGTGCCAGTTAGACTTGTGCTGAATCGATATTTCAAGCGTAAGCTTGTCCAGATCGTTGACTCCGGTAACACCAATGGTGAATTCGGGCTTGAAGTCTCGGGAATTGTCGGGGTGCCTGACAAACTTTTCCATTTCGGCTCGGAGGAGTTCAATGTCTTCAAAGGAAGTATCGAAGGAAACGTCCACAGAAAAGCTCTCAGTCATGGCCTTGCTTCGTGTAACATTGTCGATCCAAAGATTATTCAGCACAATGTTTGGTACCTGTATTGCATTGTTAATCATGATGCGTCTGGGAAAACTCTTGGATAGGAAATGCAAGAAGAGGAGTGTTGCATACCTGAGTAACCTGGTTTTGCGCAGTCTTGGTAAAAACAGTGTATAGCAACGAAATTTTCTCGACAATCATCTGTGAGCCACTAATCTCGCATCTGTCGCCAACGTCATACGGATGCTTAACGAAAAGGAAGATGCAAGAACCCAGGAACTCCTGTGTAGTGACTGCAAAGACAAAGGACAGAGACAGCAGAGCTGTACCCGCTGTCGCCACCGTGGTCAGGAAGCTGCTGTGGAAGAAGAAGACTGTGTGAAGAAGTTAGCAAGGGAATTGAATCAATGATACACAACTCTGTAAACGTACGAAAGATGAAAATGGTAATCAAAACCACGACAAAAAGCAAGACCTTGTCGAAAACGAGAAGAGCCTGTCCAATGTCCTTCATGCCCTCACCAATCGCTTTGCGCTCCTTGCCGATCTCGACCGTTTTGCGCACCATTTCTTCGAGACTGATATCGCCGTTTAAATCAGAATCTATCATGTTGAAAGCCTCTTCGGCCTCGGCCTTGTACGCGGGGCCCAGAACCTCCTCAAAGTCTTCGATATAGAGCGCGTCTTTGCCCTCGAGTACAAAGGACATCCAGATGCGACGTCCCAAGGCCTCGGATGGCAGGTTCTTCTCCAGAGCCTCGAGCACGATGGAGTGAGCCGAATTGGGGTTGAAGACTTGTTTGCCAGTGATTTCGTGTGCCACGTGACCGACGGCAGATGTGACTTTGCCTCCGACTTTGCCTCCAAAGCGACCCACGCCACCAATAATCTTCATGGGTGTAGCGGAGCCATTGCCACCGATAATCTTCTTCTTCTTGGATCGCAACATCATCTCAATGCTATCGTTGATGACATAGTCTTCCTCAGAGAACTCGTGGCAGTACATGGGGAAGAGCGTTCGAGATGCGTCGTATAGGAGGCCAAGGAGATGAATTTCGCGCTTGGAAGCCTTGATTCTGTTCGCAAACGAGCGTTGGTGATAGGAAACGCCAATGAGCTGAACAAGAGCCTTCTCGACCAGGAGGACGGCCGACGAGACAAACAAGGCGCCCAAGATCTTTTCTATGATATCGGTCCACTCAATGCCAATCGAGAGCGCACCGCTGAAGAGTTGCTTGAAGGTAATCCAGGTAGCCAACGCCCAGAAAAAGAGTGAAAGAGTGATGTTGAGATTCCTCAGGACAGTGGCATACTTGCGCACACCAGTGCTGACAACGCCTGAAACGAATAAGAAGAGCTTGGGAAGCAGCCATGCGACGATCTTGCCGGCCCAGAGAGTGAGCCACGTGATTTCTAACCATAGTAACAAGCTGTAGACTGAGGGGCCGTCCTTGATGACAAGTTTTTCGTTGGAGTCTTTGATTCGTACGTCGCCTATCGTGGGCGTTTCTTTGTTGCCCGTCAAAGCCAAAACGATGACGGGTACTGCCAAGATGATGCCCACTGGGACAATGTAGACCATGTAGCGGGTGACGACGGAAAAGCCAATGACCTTGGCGTAGAAGCGGCCAAGTGCATTTACACTGACTTCGTCGGAGCCACCGGTATTCTTTCGCCCGAGTTTATCGTCGTCAAGCTTCCGTCGTCGACCAGCATGTCGATGCTTGACCTCGGTTTCGTCCTTTTCATATCCATCCTGCGATGTGGAATCATACGAATTCGAATTGGCTTGGTGAGTCTTGCGTACGCCGCCAGCAGAAGCGTGGCTCCTGACGGACGTCAGGGGAATTCCAGACTCATTCATGTCTGCTGCGTCCTGTGTGTTGCTCCCGAGCTGGATGAAGCCCGAGTTTCGAGATCCAAGAGAAGTTTGCCTGTTCGGCATTGCAATTGAAGCGGCAGAATCGGAAGCGAGATTCGACCAACATGCGAAGTGAAAGAGAGTGTATCGTCAGGGTTCGGGAAGCGAAGGATGCTAGCGATATGAACAACAACAAGTTGGATCGACCAGAGCTCGCCGTACAGCCAAACCAAAGTCCAGCTTCAGTCTTTTGTACAATGGCTGCTCTATGCGAGGGCTCACCGCGGTCGATTGCGAATGCCCGTTGGGGGCGTGGTCGCTGTATAATTCTCTAGAGAATATAGCTGTCGATAGAGATGCAAGATAAACAGGGCGAGGCCAAAACTGGGCGGTATTCAAACAAAAAAAAAATCAATCAAAGAGGGTACCAGAGAATGTCATTAGGAAGGAAAGACTGTAGGATGAACATGGAGGATTTAAGACGGCAGAGAAAATAAAAGCAGATCCCATCCCAGTGTTAAAAAGATCAAAAGGCCCAAGGACTCAAGGAGGCGGAGGCGGAAGGGGTGGGTTGGGTGGAGTTGGTGGAGGTCGAAAGGATCCGTGCCTCTCTTGACTTTCTGAGCTCTCCCTCACTTCTCACGCGTTACTAGATATTTACAGGGTGCAGTGGAAACGCGAACGGCCTCTTTTACTCACTGCCACCCACAGTGGACTTTCTGTCCTCTTCTGCCTTCTCGTGCGCTGCAGAATTGGCTGAGCCGCTGTGAGCTCCGATTACCCTCGTGTCGCGCGTGAACGAGTTACATACCGTTGGACATGCCGCCGCCACCACCGATACACACCGACACTACGGAGTACCAGCGCTGGGTCCAGGCACAAGCGTCAGAACATCTTCTTCTAATTGGGTCGTTCTGTTTCACGGTCAGGGGCCGGGGGCGAGCGCCAGGTTTTGACGCGGCGCACGCGGCCAGAGTTCAGGTACATTTGGTGCGTTTGATGGATACCTAATTCATGACTTACAGTAAAACGGGCGCAGCCACGACGAGGCATGCATGTTTTAGCTCATCGCGTTTGCCATTCCTGCGGATTGTTCGTACGATACACGATCAAGCTGCCCCTGTCCTTGCCCTTGCCCTTGTCCTTGTCTTTGTCAGTCGATGCAGTTCCGTGGCTGCGGGTAAACGGCAGCCAGCCAATGAGGGAGTCGTTTGCTAAAGTTTTTTTTGCGTTTCTTTTTTTGTCCTTTTGATTTTTATTCTCCATATGCAGTTCACAGATTATTCTCCATGCTCTCCATACCTGATGCATTAAAATCATTAACATCAAGTCTGCAATCCCGAGACGAACGGGACCCCTGTCACCTATGCTTGCAGGAGGTACCTAAGGTAGGTACATACCTAGGTACGTACTACATGTAGGTACGCACAGGTAGGTAGGTATGTAAGCTCTGCCGCACGAGCGCAAAGACTCGCTAGCGCGTCTATCGCCATCGTCCCGCCCGAAAACAGCCCACCACGTGACTAAGACATCGGGGAAACCGCGATCGAAGAATGCGATCAATTCACCAGCCACGACGCCATAAATGATCCCCCATCTTAACCTGGTACGGGTTGCACAGGAATTGACATTGTGCCAACGCAACGCTGCACAAGCTCAATGACGTAGATTCGCGGTTCGGGTGCTCTTGGCATGAGCTACCCTAGGTACCTATACCTACATTGGTACAGTGGTGAAACGAGTGGTCTTATAATGTGTCGCAGCCTCGCAGAACCTCAAACATGGAGAGAACCCCTTTCCCTTTCCTTTTTCAGCATCGTCAATTTACCCAGGATGCTCATTCCCAATTCGCTGTAAAATCACGTAAGAATAAGTGATAAGCTGTCGTGTTTGCCGCGGTCGCATCAGCACATGATTGAAACCTATCGTGATCGCCGCTGCATGGGTCCCCTACGTAGCTACCGGCTGCCGATGGTCGTGAGTTGTAACTTTCGAAGCCGATTGTGACAGGACGTGATAGAACTGCTGCATCTCAACATCGTGATTGCTGCATTTTCCACCTCAGACCGCGAATGAAAATGCATGTGAAAAAATGGGTATCTTTCCATAATAAATTTACTGTCCATGACGACACAGCGAAATCACACAAGGACTGCCACTCGAAAACGTTGTGAAAGCTCACGAAGTAGCTTCTCTAATTTCCGACACCCCGATGCACCGAGTTTTGCGACTGATTCATCACCGTGGACATATACTCCATCATGTTCTTCATCTCCATCATCGCCTTGTCGTTCTCGAAACCCAAATGACTACTACTTCTATCCTGTTCCTCTTCCTCCTCTTCATGCGCCGCAACATCAAGCTGGTACAGCGGCGCCAGCGTCGCGTTCCTCCTCCACAAAATCCAGCGCTTGAACCACCAGGGCAGCGTCTTCGTCATCTGGTAGCGCATAAAGACGCGCGTGGGGACCGCAAAGATGTAATCTAATTCCTCCAAGGTGCGTTGCTTCGTCTCCGGAACAAACAGGAAGATGAGCACCAGTGCCGCAATGTTGAGGCATGCGTAAAAGCCAAACGCGCCGAGAACGTCCAGCCGATCCAGCATGAGCGGGAACGTAATGCCCAGAACCGCTGCCCAGAATAGATTCGTCGCCACAGCCCATGCCATGCCGACCTCGCGGTGGGACAATGGGAAGACTTCCGCGGAGTATGTAAAGGGTACAGGACCCTCTCCGGGTGAATAGAATGCTGCAAAGAGATAGACGAATAGTGCCACAAGGGCAAGGTGAGGGCCTGCCGTGCCCGGGATCAAGGTACATAACCCGGCAGCGAGGAGTGTCCATGCCATTTGAGGGAACGTGAAGAGCAGAAGAGACCTTCTTCCGAAGGTATCAATCGTCCACACGGCCGGGAATGCAAACAGGAAGTTGATGAGCCCAAAGCCCCAAGTTGCCCACAGGGCTTCCAGCTTATTCGCTCCAGCTTCGCGGAAAACGTCGGACGAATAAAACGCAATAATGTTGATGCCACACATTTGCTGCGCAATCATGACGATAAAGGACGCTAGAGTGGCACGGCGGTTGCGCGGAATCTTGAATAGCTCCATGAACCGGTTCACGTAGTTGCCGTGTCCCGCATACTCCTGCTCGACCTGAAGCTGAACGTGAATATAGTATAGATCCCGCGCAGCCTGGACGCGCGTGTTTCGCAGCCGGCACAGAGACCGCATGGCATCCCTGTAGCGATTCTTCTTGATAAACCAACGAGGAGATTCGGGACAAAAGAAGATGAGAAGCGCGAGGGGTATGGCCGGAATGAATGCCGATCCGAGTTGGTATCGCCAGACCTCCCCATGAAGCCTCATGAGGCCGAGATTCGCGCATGTGCCCAGGAAGATTCCGAATGCTGTCCACAACTGCCAACTCATGACCAAAGCCCCTCGAATAGGGGCAGGAGAATTTTCGGCCGCATAGATGGGAACTGCTCACCCGGTGTGATTGTTAGTCTCTGGTAGGGAAGGAGGAGTTGAGAATTACCGCATCACAAACTTGATGCGGTGGGCCAAACTCACCAGTGGAAGCCTTGGTCCCCATTCCAACACCAAGGAGGAATCGACAGGCGAAGAGTTGCTGCCAGGTATTGCAAAACGCACCAGCCAAAACAGGCCATAGACAAAAATTGGCCGACACAAAGATGGCGCCGCGACGACCAAAGTAAGAGTTGATAGGGTCAGTTAGCCAGCACCCTACGAGGGCAGTGCCGATGTACGGCGCAGAATTGACCAGTCCTACCAACATTTTGTGGCTGACTTCCGGGCCATCGATGCCCAGAGCCCTGGGGAATTCGAGATTTGCGCCATTGGACCCCGTTTGATCCCATCCTTGTACAGCAGCGCCGATGGAACAGGTGATGATGGTGAGGTACAGTACTTTGGGAACGCGCCATTTGTGGAGGACCTCGTCACGGAGAGATTCGATCTCGTCACGGCTCAATGCTTCAGGACCTGTGATATCTTCGTAGCCGGTGGGATCTTGGGCGACAAGAGCGCCCTGTCGAATGAGATGCCGATAGTCATTGAGGTTCTTGTCGTGACAAAATTGATCCACGTTGCTGAGAAGAACACGACGGGAAATACCTATCAACGGATTCTTGATTCTGAAAACAGGGCTCAATTATTAGCCTCAGGCATTATGTTGTCATCTCGGATGTGGCATCGAGTGTTGGCATACTTGGCTTCGATATTGGAGCTGAGGTCGACTCTGGGGGAAATACTTGAGGGAGAGCGGAGGCCTGCCTCAGTCGACGTGATCGTGTGCAAGTCGTTCGAAAGCCTGGCAAGCGTGACAGAAAGAAAAGAGAGTTTCAATCAGCTTGGAGTTACAAGTCAACGGCACTAGTGCTGTATTTGCTAGCGAGAGAGGAGAGGCGAGATATCGCCAAGGAAGTGCAGGCATCGGGATGGCGAAGACTGCAAGTCGCGGTGATGCTGCAACGGATCGGTTTAACACACCCCCCCTAGGAGCTCAACTCGTACCTTGATCCTCCTTCGGCTCTTTCAATATGCTCCATCATGGCCAGCAGCGACAGCCGCCCCCACCGCTACAGCAGCTGTCGCAATCACCAGGCAGCAAAATCCGGGGAAACGGGCGCGATGTGGTGTGTCGGGATCGTTCTGGTGGAGACGTGCCGGGGCAGGAAGATTGGTCCCATGAACTTTGTTTCGCATCAGGCTGCAGGCAACGGATCGGCGGCACTGGGCAGGCAGCAGGCGGCAGGCGGAGGATTAATTGACAGTATGTATTAACGGCGTTGGTAGAAATCTGATATGCAGCGCGAGACTAATAAGCACAGCATCGCATCGTGCACGGATGATGGCTATCTCCTCTTGGATGGCTGCAGAAGGAAGAAGTAGAATAGAAGTATGGTGCTCGAAGAGAAGAGCTGAGGCTGACTCGGTCTATCGTGTCCAGTCTCGTCAGCAAGTCGAGCAAGCTGCCCATCATCCATGGCTGACTGAGCCTTGCCTGGGGGGTCACGGCCACGATGTTTGGATGTCCCGGTGTCCCAATCCGCGCGGCATGAAGAGAATCAATGGAAATGGGCCCGGCAGTAGGGCCGATGGCGTTGGAAAAGACCGGAGAAAGGATGCATGGATGATGGATACAGCGCGGCAGATCAGCCCGGCGCGTGGCTTCACCACACACGACTTCACCAAGTTGCCAACTCGTCGCTTCAACAACGCCAAATCTACAGAGCCATAGTCGCCGATGGGTGCTGTTCGCTGAATCGCTTCTCATATGTATGGCTGCCAGACATTTGGTGGGAAGCAATCGAGATCTCAAGTCTGCGCCAAGTTTGGGAGTTGGTGGCGTTGTTTTAACCAGCCAAGTCATTCATTGCTTGTGGTTTGGTCACCCGAAATTCCGAACTTTGGCCAACCACCATCAGCCAATTTGGGCACAGGTACATACGGAGTACTCTGTACAGATATCGCCTATTCGCCTCATCATATCCGTAGAGCGATGCGTGGCTGTGTTGTAGTTTGTATGTAGCTCATTCAAGCGCATACATACGTGCCTAAAATAGGAAACGAGACCAGCACCACGACGAAGTTCAGCAACTGGAAAGAACGCCTCGGGCCAGCTCCGAAATCTTCGGTTTCGTGGCAGCAGCGACAATTCCTAGCGAAAATAGGCGCAGCACTTCAAGCCAACCAACGGCCAATCCCAGTAGCTTCCATCGTGGTCGTGGCGCGTCGTGGCGTCTACTCCAGAGTCATCCGGACCTTTTTATTAGTGCAGCTGCCACTGGCCAGCAGAATCTAGATACATACATACAGTACCTACATACTTGGACATTGGACGTTTGGACTTCGGACGTTTGCAATGCAATTCAATCCGCATGGTGGGACGATGCATAGCCCTTCAGTCTCGACTCTCACGCCGCCAGACACTATAAGGGGGCATTGGTCACATTGGGGGATCGATAGCAGCAGATGCCAAAGCCAAAAACCAGAATGGGTCGACTGAAAGAAAGACGCTGCATTTCTGGGTGACTGCATACAGCTACATGGCAAAACCAATGCACACGAGACCAAGATGCGCAGCAGAAACTGAAGATGGTGTTTCGAACGTAGTACCAGCTTGGCCACCATGCTGTCACCGCTGGTAAGAACATGGTCAAGTCTTTCATCCCGAGTTTCTTGTCGAAGCAAAGAGAGACACGAAGAGCCACTTTTCAACTTCCTTGAGCCGCAATGGTGGCTGGCCGGCCCCAGGCCAACTGAACTTTGAAGGAATCTTTCTGTGCAATTGGCCAGGGACAGAGCACTTTCGGTCAGTCTATGGAGCCAGATTCGCTTTGTATCGTGCACGGCTCTGCCGTTCTGCTATATATCGATCAAGTTGGACTCTCTCTTTGTTGACCTTCTTGTTGAGCCCAGCGTAGGTATCCGATGGCTGTGCTGTGTTGCAACTACCCTATGCAATCTGCTTTTTTTTTCTCAGTCAAGACGTTTCGTACTGCTCAAGCGATGTGAAAGTGAGACAATTCTCAAACGTGAAGATCTTCGTTAAGGTTCATCGCAAAGTCGAGCAACATATCACAGTCCACCAGGGAGCTGTCGATACAAGCGAGTCGTCGGAAAGTATATTGAGGCCTACTAAATCGTACCGTTTGCCAGAACAATGGCTTGCGACAATCGTGATTTTGTGTATCGTCACGACACGATGCATAGTCACGCAAACTTGGGCGAGCTGGTCAACGAGGGCATTTGAGTTTCGTGGCGCATGTCAGACGAGTCTTGTATTGGCGTTGCGAAACGAGTTCAAGCGCGGAGCTGATACCTACACTTCGATGCATCCCATCCTCGAACAATCGATTCATGTTGGGTAGGGCCGTAAGTACCAGTAGCCTTGCTTCATGACTCATGAGCTGTTTCGATGTTGTACCATTTGGAACACGATTGGACTTTGCAAGCTTTAAGGTCTATAATGTTTTTGCATCTCGCTGAAGGCCGCGGGCAGAGCTACCTATTGGGTAAATGATATTTGAGGCTTACCCGACCATCATCATCGTCGCGGTCGTCGCCCTCGTCATTCTTGTTCCACAGAAAGTACCTGATGAAAAGAGGGGCAGAGAAAGCTGCAGTCTGTCAACAGTGCACAGTGCAGAGGCTGAGGAGCTGCATTTATTATGGGGCAAGTACCAGCTACTCGCTTGACAGGGCGTGTTTTGCGTAGATTCCAGGTTCCCAGCACTATGATGGTGGACACCGCGATGGAAGTTTCGGGAGCCTGCTGGATGATGTCAAGCGGCGGTCACGTCATGGACCACACCAGACATGTTGATCTGGCGCTGAGCAATGCGTGGAAATACAGAGACCAAAAGCACCAAGAAGAAGCTTCCAGAGGTACCCAGAGGCAGCATGGTTTATGGCAATACACTCTTCCATCCAGACCTTTGCCCAGCAGTGGCCCAACGCTTTGTTTGTAAAAGGAATTTCTTTCTTTGCCTTTGCAGCCGCTCGGGCCCGTCAGCCCTGCCAGCTGCTCTGCCAACTGCTGGCAGTTGCGCCCAACTGTGTCCAGCCCCACTGACCGCATCCGCCAGTACAGGTACGGAGTAGAGGTACGTACCGTAGAACTTGACGCTTGCGGGTGGGTGCAATTGGAAGCCGCTAGATACTACTGGTTGCCCCGGGACCTTCCATCCCCCTGCAAGCTTCCAGTGGATTCTCTTGGAACAGAGGAGAACCGCATCGAAGCATTCGACGTTGGACTTATTTAGCTTCCAGTCACAGCCGTTTTGAGACGATCCAGAAGTTTTTCTCTTCAAACCACAACACCACTCGCACTTCCTTCTCTCCTCTACCTTTCTTCTCAATTATCTCTCTCCGCATTTCACTCTCAGCCAATTTGACTTGGTCTCTTCATCTCGCATTTCGTTTACCTTTTCACCTGACACAACCCACACATCACATTCACCATGAGCGGTCCCGCTGTTGGTATCGATCTGGGTACCACGTACTCTTGCGTGGGTATCTTCCGTGATGATCGATGTGAGATTTTCGAGAATGACCAGGGTAACCGAACCACCCCCTCGTTCGTTGCCTTCAACGACACCGAGCGTTTGATCGGTGATGCTGCCAAGAACCAGGTCGCCATGAACCCCAGCAACACCGTCTTCGACGCCAAGCGTTTGATTGGCCGCAAGTACAACGACCCCGAGGTTCTGGCAGACATGAAGCACTTTCCCTTCAAGGTCGGCCGACACATGAAGAACAACGTTGAGGACACTAGCGATGACAAGCCCTATGTCACAGTCCAATACCTCGGCGAGACCAAGCAATTCAGCCCTGAGGAGATCTCTTCCATGATCCTCATCAAGATGCGTGAGACTGCCGAGGCCAAGCTGGGCGTCAAGGTCAAGAACGCCGTTATCACTGTTCCCGCCTACTTCAACGATTCACAACGTCAGGCCACCAAGGACGCCGGTGTCATTGCTGGTCTCAACGTTTTGCGAATCATCAACGAGCCTACTGCTGCTGCCATTGCCTACGGTCTCGACAAGAAGGTCGAGGGCGAGCGCAACGTCCTGATCTTTGATCTCGGTGGTGGTACCTTCGATGTGTCTCTCCTCACCATTGAGGAGGGTATCTTCGAGGTCAAGTCTACTGCTGGTGACACTCACTTGGGTGGTGAGGACTTTGACAACCGTCTTGTCAACCACTTTGCCAACGAGTTCAAGCGCAAGAACAAGAAAGGTATGTTACATCCATAATCCAGACAAGTTCTTCCCACGCTACGAAGCACACCTGCAATGCCTTTTGTCTTGATACCTCTGCTGACTCAGTACAGATCTGTCGGGCAACAGCCGAGCCCTGCGCCGTCTTCGCACTGCTTGCGAGCGTCTCAAGCGCACTCTGTCTTCTCAGGCTTCCGGCAAGATTGAGATTGATGCCCTGTACGAGGGTATTGATTTCAATGCGGACCTGAACCGTGCTCGTTTCGAAGAGCTCTGCCAGGACCTTTTCCGCTCCACTATTCAGCCCGTGGACCGCGTTCTCACCGACGCCAAGATTGACAAGTCCCAGGTCCACGAGATTGTGCTCGTTGGTGGCTCTACTCGTATTCCTCGTGTTCAGAGACTCATCTCCGACTACTTCAACGGCAAGGAGCTCAACAAGTCCATCAACCCTGACGAAGCCGTCGCTCACGGCGCTGCTGTCCAGGCTGCCATCTTGTCTGGTGACACCTCTTCCAAGTCTACCAATGAGATTCTCTTGCTCGATGTCGCGCCTTTGTCCCTGGGTATCGAGACTGCCGGTGGCATGATGACCAAGCTCATTCCTCGCAACACCACCATCCCCACCAAGAAGTCTGAGGTCTTCTCCACCTTCTCCGACAACCAGCCTGGCGTGCTTATCCAGGTCTACGAGGGTGAGCGCCAGCGCACCAAGGACAACAACTTGATGGGCAAGTTCGAGCTTACCGGTATCCCCCCTGCCCCTCGTGGTGTTCCTCAGATTGAGGTCACCTTTGACCTCGATGCCAACGGTATCATGAACGTGTCTGCTGTCGAGAAGGGCACTGGCAAGTCCAACAAGATTGTCATCACCAACGACAAGGGCCGTCTGTCCAAGGAGGAGATTGAGCGTATGCTGGCTGATGCTGAGAAGTACAAGGAGCAGGATGAGGCCGAGGGCCGAAGAGTCGCTGCCAAGAACGGTCTTGAGTCGTATGCTTACTCTCTCAAGAACACACTCTCCGACCCCAAGGTCGACGAGAAGATTGAGGCTGAGGACAAGACCAAGCTCACTGCCGAGATTGACCGTGTTGTTGCCTGGCTCGATGAGAGCCAGGCTGCTTCTCGTGAGGAGTACGAGGAGCACCAGAAGGAGCTTGAGGCTATTGCCAACCCCATCATGATGAAGTTCTACGGCTCAGGTGGTGAGGGCGCCCCCGGTGGCATGCCCGGTGCTGGACCTGGAGGCTTCCCCGGTGCTGGCGGTGCTCCTGGCGCCGGTGGTGATGACGGCCCTACTGTTGAGGAGGTTGACTAAATGTTTCTTTTTCTGTTCGATACCCAGTTGTCTCTAGAAATGAGAAGTCAACAAGGAAGAATCAAGGGGCAAAGGGTTTGCCAGCTTTTCTTTTGTCTTTTGCGAAATGATGAGATTTTTACGCGCGCTTTAGCATCATGGTTACGACGGAAGGGATTGCCTAAAATTGGGAGGATTTGTGCGGATTGTACTTTAATGAGTAAAATGATTTTATAATTCAATTGGCATTGAATATTGATTGCGACTTTGCTAAAGTGAAGAAAGACTTGCTTGCCAAGTGATATATATGCCCGCAGCCAAAAAAACTCCTTCAGCACCGTTTCCAATATATACGTACAACACTACCAAGCCCATACTACATATCGGGGAGGAGATGATCTATTTACGTTTGTTATTTATCTTTGGCCAGCTTATATATTTTCAGCATCTCGTATCGACGCTTTTCTTTCCTCCTCTCTCATCCTCTCCCGCGCAGTGTTGACTTCTTCCTCCGTCACAGGCAAGGGAGTACTAAACGCAGAACCCAGCGGCACCTTCTCCGTCCTTCTCTCCCAGACATCCTCACTACTCGGCTTATCGCCACCATATTTCCTGTAGGCCTTGTTCCGATAATGCTGCTTGATCAAGTCGGCCTTGACGGTCCCACTGTACGCGCGGGTGCGCATGCAGAACCAAAAATCATCCCAGTTCTCGCTACACTCGCGCATATTGCCGTGGCGGTACATGGACAAGAATTGGCCGCCGAGACTGCTACATGACCAGGCGAGTTCGAAGGTCTGGGCGCAGCCCATTTCCGTGGGGAAGAGAGATTCGGAGAGGGGGTCGAGAATGGGCGCTTCTTCGGGTTTGTTATTTGTGGCCGCCTTTGCCTTTTGGGAAAGCCATGATAGGACGGAGGGCTTTGTGTCTTCGGAGGGGGTTGTTGGAGGAGGAGAGGAGGGAGGTTTTGAGGATTCGTCGCCGGCGGTGTGGATGAGTTGAAGGAGTTCTTGTAGTTGTTTGTCGGCAGGGTCGTTTGGTGTGGAGGATTGTTGTGTGGTGGGTGCGGCGGGTGCTTCGAGTGATGGCGCCGTGGGCTGTTCCTCTTGAGGCGGCGGTTGTGATGAGGATGACCAGAGCCAACCCATTATGCGCGACTATGGAGTATCAACGAAGGTTGAATGAGGAGGGAAGTCGTTGACAGAGTGTGTCTGCGACCGTTGCAGATTACGGAGAAATGGGAATGAAGTAGAAGCTGCAATTTGGAGATCCAGGCGATGCACTTCTACGGTTCTTGGAGTTTACAGACCAATTACTTTGCGCGGAAGCGCGAAATAGTAGTTTTTCTCTTTGGCTTTTGATTGGGCGCTTGTTTGCTTCAGCACGGGAAAACGAAAAGCCGGACTTTGTCGCGTCGGAAGTTGGCGCAAGCCACGGCGAATTCCATGACCTCATTGGTGGTCAAGGTCAGCTCAAGCTCTCTTGGCACGGAAAGCTGAAGCAGCAGCTCTACACCCGACGTCAAAGCCGTCAGGGCTTCGAAAACTGGTCACCATGTTGACGGACGGTTTATTTCCAATCTGTTCTTGAGCTTCCGCGTCTACAGGCAGCCATCGACTCTCGACCATGTTGTCCCGGCGGCTGCTGGCTGCGGCACTAGCCAGACATGGCGGACTCGCGAGGCCAGGCGTCCTGCGTGTAGCCTATGCACCAGACATATCCGTCGGACGAGATGGCCATGGCAAAATTGCTCAAAGAGGGCCTTTTGCCATAGCAAGCAAAGTTTGGGCGCGCTGGGATAGTACTGCGGCTCAACTGCCAGTCACGCCGCCCGCGACGCCGCCGCCTGATGTCACTCCTGATACGTCCAGGGAGAAAGAGACGGGCCATTTCGATGTACAACCCAACGAGTCTCTCTTCTTCTTTGAAAGTAATCTCCCCTGATCCCTGCTTGAGCACTCATCATGGCATCCATCCTTACTGTACCAAGTGTGCTGAGTATATATATGAATTCAATAGACATATTTCCCAAGAAGCTGAGCGCTCTACTGCGGTACCCCGCCGAAACCGTTGGTGACATGACGGAGGTGCTTCGTCGCCTGAATAGCTCTTCCGGCAACGATGGTGGAGGGCTGGACCCAATCGCCCTTGTCAAGAAGGCTATTCCACATGACATGCCGCTCAAAGTCACGGAAATTCTGCCCAGGCTGAAGGACGGAGGCGCATTCGTCAAGGTCCAATATGCCGCCAGCATTTCTCCCCAAGAAATCGAATGTAAGATAGGTCTGCTCGCACTTTCGTAATCTATCAAGTGTTGACTCTCTATGAACCGTGTAGCCACTTTGTTGAAGAAGCTCCAGGAGCAACCCTTGAAGCCGTGGTTCAGTCCGTTTCGAGGCATCACAGCTCGGTTGGTCAGGGGGACTCCTTGGCTCGAGGACCTGTATCGATTTCCCTCCACTTTGGTGAAAGTGGAATTCGTGCCACCAGAGCCTGGGGCAACTGCAGAGGAATTATCCGAGGAGAATCTGTATAGCATGTTTCGACGGTACGGTAAGATTGCGGACATTCTGCCTCAGCCTTTTGACTCCAAAGTTGTGCCGAAATATGCGCATATTGAGTTTCCAAGGCTGAGCGATGCCATCATGGCGAGGAACTGTATGCATGGATTTGTTGTCCAGGAAGCCTTGGGAGGCGGCAAGACGGGAACTCTTCTCCGACTCTCCTATTCCAGGAAGGAAAAGGTACATAGCTTTTGGAACTGGATGACGAACCACCCCCGTATCGTCATTCCAATTCTGGCAGCCCTGTTGGCAGCCGCATCCGTCATTATCTTCGATCCCATCCGAACATTCTTCATCAAGCTCCACGTCTCCCACTCGCTCAGATTCAAGGAGTCCAGACTATACAAGTGGTTCAAATCCCAGACCGTTAGTCTGTCATTCAGGCAGTCGCAACACATGGACGGCCTTGGTACTGTGTGGAATCATCGACGCGAACTCATCGAGCAGCTCCGGAATTGGCTCGACGGAAGCTCAGACACGTTTGTTGTCGTCACCGGCCCTAGAGGTTCCGGAAAGCTCGAGATGGTCATGGACCAAGCCATGGCCGGTCGCAAAAACGTCCTGCTGGTCGATTGTAAGCCCATTGTGGATGCTAGTGGCGAGGCCGGCACGATCAAGCGCCTGGCCGTTGCCGTCGGGTTCCGTCCCGTCTTCTCGTGGGCAAACAGCATCAGCAGCATGATCGACCTGGCCGTGCAAAGCACAACGGGCGTCAAGGCAGGATTCTCCGAGACACTCGACTCTCAGGTCAACAAGATCCTGCACACCACTACCAAGGCCCTCAAAGAGATCGGGCTAGCCACACGGTCCAAGCGTGACAAAGACGCGCAGCTTTCCGAGGACGCCTACCTAGACGCCCATCCGGAATCTAGACCCGTCATTGTCGTTGACAACTTCCTGCACCGGAACGAAGAAACATCGATTGTGTACGACAAGATTGCCGACTGGGCAGCTTCTCTTGTCCAGAATAACATTGCGCACGTCATCTTCCTGACTTCCGATGGCTCCTTTTCCAAGCCTCTCTCTCGAGCCTTACCCGACCGAGTCTTCCGCACCATCTCGCTCGGCGACCTAGACCACAAAGTAGCCAAAAACTTTGTCACAAGCAGACTCACCGACGACGCATCCGACACTCCCGCCACCACCGAAACTTCCAAAGACCCAGACAACCAGACCCCCACCACCATCACCAAACGCCTCGACCTGACCGGTCTGGACGAGTGCATCGAAACCCTAGGCGGCCGCCTCACAGACCTCGAGTTCCTATCCCGCCGAATCCGAGCCGGCCAGACCCCCAAACAAGCCGTCGACGAAATCGTATGCGAAACAGCCACCGACGTAGTCAAGATATTCCTCGTAGGCAAGCCCACGGACCCAGACCGGAAATGGTCCCCCGAGCAAGCATGGCATCTCGTCAAATCACTCGCCGAGAGCCCCTCGCTGCGCTACCACCAAGTGTTGCTATCCCCGGCGTTTGCATCCTCCACGTCCCCCAACGCCACGGATGGGGACGCCGCGCTAGAAGCTCTTGCGTCGTCGGAGCTGATTACGCTCAAGATGCACCAGGGACGGCCAAAGTATATCACGGCGGGGAAGCCTCTCCACCAGGCTGCCTTTGCGGTGCTTGTACGAGACCGTGTTCTCAAGGCGAAGATGGATATGGCGCTTTTGAAGGAACTGGTCAGGGTGGAGGCCAAGGTGATTGATGCGGTGGAGAGGGAGTTGACGGTGCTGGGGACGTTGCCGCGGCAGACGCTGGAGACGGCGGGGCGGGTGTCTTATTTGCTGGGAAAGTTGGAGGGGAGTCAGAGGAAGATTGAGGAGTCGGAGGGGGAGATTGTTGGGTTGAAGAAGATTCTTATGGAGGAGGATTAGGGACAGTATTGCAGGGGGGTGTTGAGTAGTGAGTGTTGTTTATTGTGTATGTATGAGTATTGGGTGCTACCTAGGTATTGAGTACTGAGTAGTTTATCGTGCATCGAGTACATATTGATTCTTTTCTTCTACAATATGGTGGTGGGTCAAAGTGCCTAGGCAGATCTGGCCCCTGGGAGGAGGAATCACGAATGTGCATCCATTTTCAAGGGTTGATGATGTGTGTACTGTAAAAAAGATGTGTATCAGGGAATTGGAATGGCCACGTCTCTATATCTATGAAGGCAACCCCACAGAGTGCTGCGGCTATCCTCCGATTCAAGTTGTAACTCTATTGACTGGCAATGCTTTTGAGCTGTCATAAGTCCCAACATCATTCCATATGTTATGCTGCCTTCTATTCCCCATTCAAGCTCCAAACAGTCCTCTAACCACTCCTCATCAAAGTGCAGACCTTCCATCGCGTTTCCATCAACAAAACATCAGTCCAATAGCCCCATTCCGTCATCCTGTGCTCGCTACATATCCAAAGAAAACCCCCCTCAAAAATTCCGCCCCAAAGCCCCCATCACCTTGTCCTTCAGGTCCGACAAATCCTTATCCTTCTGCATCATCTCCACCGTCAAAGCCTGATACTTCTTCTGCCAGTACTCCTTTGAATGCAATCTCCCATGCCCATCATCCCCCTCAGCACCACCCTCACCCGCCACCGCATCATCAGGACGCAGATTCCCCCCGTCCGCCTGCGTCTTCTTATTCGCCTTTGCCCACATCGTCGCCGGCACGACCTGCTCAAACGTAAAGCCACCCTTGATCTCACCAAACTGGTAGTTCCACTCACACTTAAATGTAAACTGGCCATCTTGTTCGCCAAGCCGCGTGCACTTTGGTCTCGTCCTCACAAGGGTCGTTGATCCTGCCAACGCGGCAAGATTGATGAGGAATGCCTGCGGGGAGGTGGCCGTCTTGTACATGGTCTGCAGGGTTGCGTGGACCATGGCGACGGACTGCGCGAGATCGACTGGCGGGGTGGAATTGCCGTTTTGGTCGCACCAGGATGCTTCGGTCATGGAGCGCGTGAAATAGGCGACGAGGAGGTCGACGTTGGTGCGGTTTTCCATCTTGTCAAAGTAAAAGTCCTCGACTTCTTCGTCTACTGCGAGGCTTGTTGTGTCTTTTGGGCGGACACTTGGCTGTGATTGCTGTTCATAGGCATCTGCAGCTTCTTTGGCGAGTCTTTGCCAGCCTTCTTGGTCTTTTTCGTTGTCTGTATTGGGCTGTCCGCTTCTTCTGTCATTGTTGCGAGACGCTTGAGCTTCTTTGGAAGGTGCTGAGGCTGGTAGTGGCACTGATGGTGGTGGTGGTAGCGGTGGAGGGGTGGCTAGTCGGACTGAGCCTACAGGCCGTTCAGGCACTTGCAGTGATATACTTGGCCGCGCTGGTCTTGCTTCCTCGTACGATGAGGGCTGGGTGTATTGCTGGCCCTGGAGAGAACCTTGTGAGCCGAGATGGAGGCCATTCGTAGCCATATAAGAGTGATGGTGATCGGGGCGACTTGGCGGTGGAAGCGTAGCAGATTGTGACGGCGGTAATGGTGGTTGCGGTTCTCTGTGAAATTGCGCGTTTTGGGAAGTCTCCTGGGTTGACGGCCAAGCCGGTTGATAGTGCGCTGCATCGTCCATGGATGTGCGTTTCATGGGAGGTCGTCCTCTTGTTCGAGTACCAGGTTCCTGACCAGCTGGTTTCCAGGCTGATGACACGTTCTTTGCCCCTCGTCTGGTACTTGCCGGTTTGCCTTTGCCGGGTGTCACTGCTGAGCGAGGCTCCAGAGAATCGTCCCAAAATGATTCCCTCGTCGTAGGCGTTATCGCAGTATGCGGCCACCGGTTCGCCGACGTCTCAAGGGAGTCATGGTGTGTCCATGCGGTCTGACTGTGTGTCCTCGACTGGTCCGAGAGCATACCCGCTCCAGCACCCGGATGCGCCGACCAAGGCTCGGATGGCCCTTGGCGATATCCTTCCATCCCCGTCAAGGGGACAGATAACCGCGGCCGTTGGAGGGGAGATGCGATAGCGACATCTTCATCAGGTCTCTTTCGGCCCCTTCTAGGCCGGATATAAGGCAATAGTGCCCTCAGAGCCATATCATCCTCAATCGCGACGCCGTCACGAACGGGAATGCCAACGGGATTGGGATCAGAAGGGATCCTGGTCCAGTAATCATTGGGTATGTTCATGAGGTATTCGAAAAAGGCCTTGACATGCATCGAGTTCATCCATTTCTATGCGCCCCGCCGAGCCCCCTGTATGTTAGTGACACAACACGCAGACAACAAAAACGCAATAGTGTTAGAGTTTGGCTTGCTCATGTTTCTCGTCTTTTCCGGCCACGACGTCAGGGAAATCTCGCTCACCTTCAAGCGCACCCCATACTGGGCCACCTTCTGAGCACTTTCATCCTTTGCGGGATCGGGCGGCTCAACGCCTAGCGTAGTCGTGAGTTCCGCCCACGTCTTGATCTCCCTTTGATAGAACTTTTGAACCAGCTCGAAAATTGTGAAGGTGTCAAACACTTTTCCACAGCTCTTTGGCGGTGTCCGAAAAGCCTCTCTCAGGCTTTCCGTGTCCGCAGACAGGGGCAGAGCTGGATTACAGTAGAAGATGAAGCTCACATACGCGTCCTCGATGGTCGATGCGTTGACGCGTCGATCTGGCAAGGTGAGGGTGGGTCCCATGACAAATGCATGTGATCGAGATGCTGGCGTGGCCTCTTCATTGTCAGGGTCTCGAGCGTTCATGGCCTGTAGACTGTAGTACTGTACAGTGTAGGCGAGATTTGAGTACAGTAGGGAGCCGGGACTCGATAAAATCTCCCGAGTTTCACCTCAGTCCTCGAAAACCCTGCGGCGATGGAGCTGGTGGCCACGCCTGAGCAGTGAGGACTAGGTAGGTACCTCAAAGACTCCTTACATGAATGTATGGGCCGTTGCTGGGATGAGTTGAATATGTACCTATTTATTGAGTACCTATGTACGTAGGTACTCAATAGAGCTTTGATATTTGCCCCTTCTAAGCCCGGTAATAAACGGTGAGCAGGGATCGCGGTGATTTACCCCGGATGCGGATGCGTGCAAAAAGCCAAACGGTCGCGCACGGAGATGTCCCTGATGGGAAGCCGCAAAAGGGTCTGGTTGGAGAAGGCCTGCTCCTACAACCCGGCGTGCATGCGAGAGGATGAGATGGGTAAAATATGTTGTATATCGTATGTTGTATGTCGTATGTAAGGCCCGGTGTACGGAGTATGTATGTATGTAATTATGTTCCTGAGACTCGGGGGAAAATTGGGCAAAATGAGGCACGTCGAGCAGCAGACACAGACACGTGTGCTCATCGGCCGAATGTCAAGCGCAAAGCCATGTCGATGATGAGATAAAACCTAAACCCGCTCATACGAACCCCGCCCCGGTTCCTCGGTTGCCTACCCGGTGGCCAACTTTCAACTCCGGCGCCGACTTCAGTCTTCAACACGGAGCCCCGTCCGACGTTGTGCACGCGGCCAATGTCACATGTGCGCCTCATTCAGTCCAATCACATCTTTGTCCGCCACAAAGGACTCGGGACTCGGGACTCGGGAGTCAACAAAACCATATCAGACCAAGGCGTCGCTATTTTAGAGCCATGCTGATGCATTGTGTGTATCCTCAAGTCTATGAAGCAGCGCTTCTATCTGGAGAAACGATGCAGAAGGAGGAGCTCCTCATTCGCCACCAGCCCACCCATCGTCCAGCACGCAATACCGAGGTCTGACAAATACGCGGAGGCATGACGACACCGATGGGCGGCCCTTGAACTTGAAGCTTAGAAGATGGGCAGCGAAGAGTGAGGATTTGATTCCCAGTCGGCTAGCAGAGGCCCTCCCTGATTTCAAATCTGTCTGCTGAGTGCTCCCTCTATTAAGGCTTATAAAACCCGACGACGTCCCTCTCTTCGACGAGGGCCCAGGTCAAGTCGGCTCCTTCACTCAATCTCTGCCAATATATATATTCTGATTTCTACCCGTCGGCTCTGGTCATCAACAACTCTTCTGCAAACATCTTGTACAAGAACTTCTTGATTGTGTCGCAAACGACAACCCGCAGTCCGCCACAGCCATGCCCTCATCAGTACCCCGTGGCGACGTAACCGCCTCACTACACTTCTACGCCCCTCCAACAGACTCATCCCCCCCCTTCAACTACGTCGAAACTCCTCCCCCCGGCGAACCTCAGCGCAACTACTCCGACACCATCCAACCCACCCTCATCCACGACCTCCGCGGCTCCGAGACCCTCCCGACCCTCGACCACGACGCCTTCCAGATCCTACAAAACATCCCCCCCTCCTCCGAAACATCCTTCACAGACCCCGACTCCATCAAAGAAAACTACTACCCCGAAGTCGAAGCCCTCCTCCTCGCCTCCATCCCAGGCTCCTCCAAAATCCACATCTTCGACCACACCATCCGCCGCGCCGACCCAAACGCACCCCGTAGCCCAGTCCTACGCGTCCACATTGACCAGACAGCACCGAGCGTAGAGAAGCGCATACGGCGATACTTTCCCACCGAGGACGCAGAGAAGCTCCTCAGGGGCCGGTATCGCATCGTCAATGTATGGAGACCGTTGAATAAAGGGCCCGTGGAGTCTTTTCCTCTGGCGTTTGCATCGTCGGCGACGTTGGAGGATGGGGATGTGGTGCCGATTGAGCACCGCTATCGGGATGGCTACGTGGGACAGATCGCGGCGATTCGGTATAATGCTGCGCAGAAATGGTATTATCTGAGTGGCATGACGGGGAGTGAGAGGGTGTTGCTGGAGTGCTTTGATAGTGAGTCGTTGAAGGAGGGGAGTCGGATTGGGGGGAGGGTGCCTCATACGGCGTTTGTGCATCCTCGGACGGGGGATGGGGCGGAGGGGAGGGAGAGTATTGAAGTGAGGGCTTTGGTGTTTGGGCCGTAATTACAGCATGGAGAGGGGCATGATTGCCGTGTGTTGGACATAGATTGGGTCCTTGGGACATGATATGCATTGCAAGGCGTGGGTGTTGTTATATTTGGTGGATGGGTACATGATGAGCATCAAATGCTGTGGCCTTTGGCTATGTACTATGTGCCTGCTGCCTGCCTGGCACTTAATATGTATGAAAAATATCTGCTTCACATACCAAATGTCCAAACCATCATGCAATGCTAAGACACTCGCCGGGGTACACTTTGCCATTGCTTGGCAGGGCGCGAACTCCCCACAACCATCCCCAGCATCATTCGGACCCAAAGATCATACAGGCTTCGGCTTCAATATGATTCTCCATGATATACACTCCAAAGGACACACATCCCGCAATTCACATCGAGAACAGCAAGTCCAAAAGCATACCAGTCCGTTACATTTCATTAGCGCCTACGCATACCTATGCTAGCCACATCAAAAACAAACCCAAACCCAAAAGACAAACACAAGACTTATACCTAAGCAGCCAAAGTAACACCTCGCACGTAAGACGCCTTATTTTCCTAACCCTTCTTCTAAAATCCCCTTCCCTCGGGTGGCCCAGCTCACCAGCCCACCCGCCAACCCGTCGCCCAGAAAACAGAAATAGAAATAGAAACCCATCAATTCATGACCCCATCCGGTCTAACAATCTGTTGTGTAAAGAAAGCCTCCTAGGCCAAAAAAAAAAACCGCGTCATGACAAAAACAGGCACACCAAGGAACGAATCAACCATGTCCAAAGGCGAACAGGTAAAGAAAGAAAAAAAGAAAAGTGTCAAAAAGACCCCGTATGTGAAAAGGTCAACATCAAAATAAGCATGGCATGCTATTTGTGTAAAAGGCAACGAGCCACCCGATATCTGTAAAGACGTAAACAAGTCAAGTTGTATGTTCCTTGCACGTCTTCTGTTATCATGGTGTACCCCACCCCTTAATGCGGCAAAGTCGAGCGGCGCTCTCCGGCTCCTGCCGCACAATCAAAACGTGATCGGAAGCGGCAGGCTCTTATGGATCGTCTGGCCACCATGACAGAAAAGTTCCAGCGCGAGCAAGACATGACGTACCGCGATCAGCTGCAAAAGATTCAAGTACGAGACGAATCTTGTGCAACGCTTTGATGCATATGCTTTAAATGCCTTGGAAGTCGGAGGTATCAGCCAAGCTTCGCACGCTCTGATCACTCTAAAAAAACACCTCTGAGGAGTAGGAGGATAGTAGGATGCGAAAGAAGAAAGAGCACACAGAAAGCGAAGGACAGTCTTTGTCGAGGCGATATAAAAAACCTCTTACTGAGCTCGGCGACCTCGGCCCCGTGTAGCGCCAGTCGTGCCCTGTCGAGTCGTGGTGCCGTTGACACTATTTTGTCTACTCATGGGGGCCGCGGATGGCCCTGCAAGAGGTTGGCCCCCATGCGAGGGACTCGGCTGGTCACGCATGCTGCTGGTGGGTATGCCGAGCGTCTCACGTAGAACGTCCGGATCGCCTCTCGTGGCAGAGGTGATGGCAACAAAGCGCCCCTTTTGGTATGGCGTCGAGACGGCCTCCAGAATCCTGCGCAGACCCGTGGGAACGTCGAGATGTGCACCAGGCTTGTGCGTCTGATCATACTGCTTCAGGAATCCCATGACCGACAGGTCTGATGAAATATCATCCTGCGAAAGGGGCACCGGGTAGTTCTGGTCCGCACTTCGGGGGTACGGCTTCAGATACTGCTGCGGGACGTGAGGCGGCATCTTGGGAGGCTCTTGGGCGTGCATAATGTCCAAGTTGGCGGGGATCTCAAAGTTGGCGATTCCTTCTACGCCTAGGATCTTGTCGTCCAAAAAGTTGGCGCTCGCGCCACCTCCCCTGGTGCTTCGGGTTGCGTGAGATACGTTGCGTTCCATCAGAGACGCCGAAGTGGTAACATCGCCTTCGTTGTCGTCCCCGTTGGGCGTGTCACTGTCTTCGGGAGAGGAGGCCTGCCCGTTGACGCGATTGCGCAGGATGTATTGGTGTGCGGCCAAAGCAGCCGTGTTGTAATGCAATGAAAGCTCCTTGTCGGTAAAGAGCTTGTCGATGCTGTAGATGGGCCCATTCTGCTTCGCTGCAGTGCGAGCCTTCTCCGACTGCCACAAGGGCGTGGTGCTGTTGGGATCCAGAGCACGTCGAAGTGGCGCTGGCGAGCCATCATCATCACCTGGGTGTCGTTTCCTTTTCTTGTCCGAGAACAGTTGCATATCTTCGGCATCTTTGCGAAGCCGCGTGGCCCTCTTTCCATGGGTCCCTCCAGGGCTGCCAGGGTTTGTGAGACTGAAGTGGTTGGGATTCAGGAGTAATGCACTCGAGTCGTTGATCTCGAGCACTTCCTTTTCCCTACTCAATCTATTCTTCTTTTGCGTGAGCGTGTTGATCAGCCGGTCACGCAGGGTGCCGGTGAGAGCTCCGTGCTCGCGCTTGGCAGTCTCGACCTTGTAGGCATATGTGTTGTGGTATTCTCGCACTTTTCGATCGTACTCATTCTGTTGGTCGTCATGAGAAGAAGTTTTCGTATTAGCCAATGATCGATCTTGAAATACGGAAATTGTTTTGCATATCCTCTCCGTCTTCAACAATACACTTCCTCGGCGGGGGTGGGTATAAAAGTGTCCTGTAGGACTTACCTTGGACTGCGTCATTTGGAAGTCGCGTATCTCGATGAGATCTTCAATCTCGTCTAGGAATTTGGGAAATTTGATGCCAGCCATGTCCATGAGGCTCCGGCCGTTCTCAGCAAGAACAGGAGGGCCCTGCGTCTGCCTATGCTCCTGTTGGAGCTTGGCTGACACCTCCAAGGCATTTGGAGCATATGGATCGAAGCGCTGCACAAGGTTCGTCTCGTACTGGATCTTCTGCAGCTGATCGCGGTACGTCATATCTTGCTCTCGCTGGAATTTTTCTGTCATGGTGGCCAGACGATCCATAAGAGCCTGCCGCTTCCGATCACGTTTTGATTGTGCAGCAGGAGCCGGAGAGCGCCGCTCGACTTTGCCGCTCATGGTGGATAGAGCTGCGTTGTCGCTGGCAGCCATTTCTGTACAACAGAAATTGCCTTTGGCAGTGAAGGTCGGTGAAAAGGAGGGGAGATGTCGAGAGAGAAGGTTGAAGGAGAAGAACAAGAGTCGAGAACAAAGTGTAGAGGAATATATCATCCACGATTCCCGCACATAACCTGCAAACACAACAGAAACCAGCTGCACGATCACAGGAAATACTCCCGTTTGAGTTCAGCTCCCACGTTCTGGTGAACGTCTCCTGTGCCAAGCGATCGGGGAAAAGCGAAGCTGCCTCGCGAAGAACAAACGTGTGACAAAGAAAGTGGCACAAGCAGGCCAAGTCCGAAATTCGTTTGAGAGGGCGCGAGTAGAAGAGAACCAGAGGGAGGGGATAGAGGGGATAAGAGGAGGCAACTTTATGTCTGGGAAATTGAAACCAGTAATAAGTTCTCTCAGGCAGACAAAGTCGGATGCCAAGATCACATCGGAGACAAAGAGTGGGCGAGAGTTGACAGTCCAGTTCAAGTCGGCCAAGACGGGAACACTTCTTCTTGCCGCTCTGCTGCAGTCCGGGGCATTTCGAGCGGCTGAGGCAATGACCGGACGTATTAGCCCGGCGGCAATACCTCACCGCCTGCCGGTTCTACTAAGCCACGCCGAGCGGCAGAGGCCTGATTGGCTGTACGTGGCTTGGCCTAGCTCCAAGGGGCAACGCCGTACCCTACGACCCGTACCCCATGGCTTGCGGCATCTGTTTGCCAAGTGACACACAAGATCAAGTGACGCACACAACAGCGCAAAACGTAATCTTCACGACCGCCTGGCTGTCCCTATCACGTCTTATCAATGAGCCTGTTCTATATCACACCTTACGGTGTGAGTGGCGACTCACTTGAATGGATGAGTTGACAATCCGTGTCACTGATGTGTGAGACTCCTTTTGTCTTGGCTGCTCAGTATTACCTACATACGTATGGAGTACATACGTATGTGCCCAAGTTGAAAATGATAGTTTTCGAACGTGTGGACAGCAGCCATTTCCCAGCTGCCACGTATTCCAAACCAATGCAACCTTTCCCTCACACTCTCGACTTGCAGTCATCATCGTAGCCATCACAAACACATGCGGTCCAGGACTCCAGATTACATTTACAGTGTTTCGAAAGATGCAAATTATGCAAATGCTCGTCTTCATTGTCATCGTCGTAGTCATTAGTTCATGTAGTTACAAGCCGTTCCTCAGCTTCTGCAATTGACTGAGAAGCCCAAATCCGCCAGGCACTTTGCTTTCCTCCCCATCCTGCGTCTTTCCCTGCGTACTGGCCGCCGCTTTATCCTCCCTTCTGGCCGCCTGATCCATCTCTCTCATCAAGTCCCTGTGCCTATCCTCGACCATCTTAGCCAAGCTCTCTATGAATTTATTCCGGCCCCTTTCCTCTGCGGTGCCCTTCCACACCGTCGTCAGCGTCTTGAGCTCCTCGATCCTGGCCGCTGACTTCTCTATGCCCTCGACGGGATCGCCACTCTTGTATAGGAGATTGGAAATCTCGTCGCGGAGTCCCTTGAGGACCTGCTGCCCCTTGTCTTCGGAGCTCTGCTGCGCTGATCCAGGCTCGGGTGCCGAGACGGACAGGAAGCCGGAGCTGACGGATACCTCGGACGGTGGAAAGACGAATTCCATGGCGTCGCCAAAGACTTTGATGACAGAGTCGAGCCGTGCGCGCACCAGCGTTAGTTTTTGCAGCTGCTTGACGTATTCAGGGTCGGTGGGATTGGCGCCGTGACTGTCATCCGCAGTCTTGCCAGCTTCATCTGGGGAGGGCACAGGAACAACTGCGTCGCTCTTATCCTCGACTTCTTGATCGGTCGCTTTCTTCGCCGCTGATTCCTTTTTGTTTCCGCCTTCTCGGCTCAAGCCGCCCGGGACAAATTTATTAATATCGTCTCGCAATGTCTCGTGCAGTGTTTCCGACAAGCCTAGCGCTTCACCTCTCAGTAACTCGACTTCGTAGGCAAGACGACTCCCGCTCCGCAGAATATCGTCCGTCAGCTGAGTAAGTGTGTCGGACATTCGCGTGGTCTGCGCATTGAGCTGCGACAACAGGGTCTGCGTCTGGGCAGATAGCTCTGGAAGGGGCACAGCATTGTGGGCAGACGAGTTGGTTGCGCCCTTGGCTGCGAGAGGAGGTAGAGTGGCGTTGAGATACGAAGCAGCATCAAAGGTAGGATTGAGAAATTCGCGAAGGAATTCGTCAGAGGTATGAGTCGACTTGGGTTGAATGGCGGCGTCGGAGGGTTTGGGGGCGGTTTGGCCAGCTCTTATGGGTAACGAGACAAGATTGCTGCTCGTCCGTTGATGGATATGTGCTTGAACCGATGCCATCGCGAGCCGTCACGCGCAGCAGCTGCCGGTGCACCAATGGCGAACCTGCGGACGATGAACGAGATGCTGTCTGATCAGGTTCAACTTTTCAGATGATGAAGTCGCGGCTGCGGAAGTGGCGGTCCATGCAGATGGTGCAGGCGGAGCCGATATGCAATGTGAGAGTCAGACACTTGCAGGGTTCGTTCCGTGTTCCCACACCTCCATCATCGATGATATGATCGGCCTCCGCAACTTGCCTCTCTGCATCTTCACCCCCCATGCGCCTTTCTGCATTCTAATTTCTGCCAATCCCACAGATCCAGACATGAGCGAGGCCGACGAAATGCGCGTAGACCCTGCGAGAGCCCAAGCTCTCATTGCACAGCTCACCTCTGTCAAGGACCGCATCGGCGCCCTGGCAAATGGCCGAAACGTATGTCAGTCACGGCAGAATCCCTGCAGCTTTATACACACGTAGAGATCGTCCACCTACATGCGTGAATTCACGATTCAGCCCTACCCGACGATACGTCTTCTCTTGCACTAGAACCATTGTTCTGACTTGTAAAGCAGATCCGGCTGGTAGCCGTGTCCAAACTGAAGCCCGCAAATGATATCCTGGCCCTTCATCAAGCACCAACCTCTCATGAGCACTTTGGCGAGAATTACGCCCAGGAGCTGTCGCAAAAGGCACAGCTGCTTCCTGGGAGCATCAAGTGGCACTTCATTGGTGGCCTACAATCTGGTATACATTGCACCCGCCCTCTATTCTAAATTCTTACCTTCTTTCTCAGTTATAGTATCAGTCTCGCATACAAACACAATGAGAGTTTCGTGACTAACACAGCAACAACCCCCAGGTCACTGCAAGACCCTTGCCAAAATCCCCAACCTCTTCTGCGTATCATCCATAGATACCCTTAAAAAGGCTACCCTCCTCAACTCCTCCCGCGGTAACCTCCTCGCCTCGGATCCATCTGCGCCCAAGATCTCGGTACACGTGCAGGTCAACACGTCCGGGGAGGAAGCCAAGTCGGGGTGTGCACCAGGGGAAGAAACCATCTCACTGTGCCGCGAAATTATCAACTCGTGTCCCAATCTGCATCTTCTGGGTCTCATGACGATTGGTGCTATTGCACGAAGCAAGGCCACAACGGCAGATAACAGGAACGAAGACTTTGTGGCTTTGACGGAACAGAGAGACTTGGTCAGCAAGGAGTTGGGTTTGGAGGAGGGCAGGTTAGAGCTGAGTATGGGGATGAGCGAGGACTTTGAGGGGGCTGTCACGATGGGGAGCGCAGAGGTGAGGGTTGGGAGTACCATATTTGGTCAGCGGCCTGCGAGGGCTGATGCCGTTCTCAAGCAATGACCGTCTTCACAGTCAAAAGTCAAGAAGAAACGATAGGCTTGATAGGCTGTTCAATGCGGCTCATGTACGTTGCTCAAACTCTTGTTGTATCTACGCCGGCAGGTAAGATAACTATAGGTGGTCGTGTATAATACCCTTTGAACCCAGGTGCCATGTGCTTTGTTTCAGTCACAAACACACAGCCACACAACGCAACGCAGAGATCTTACAAGTCATTCTGAACAGTAAATTTTTCATGACGAAGACGCCACAAGATGCAGCGTTCTCGCGAACATGAACTCCACTGTCGATGGCAAGCAGGCTTCGCGCGGGGAAGCGCGTCTTACAAGTTACAGTGTACAACGTCAAATCAACCGCGTACAGCTTCTTCCATTGGCCGCCCACTGACGAGATACGCCAGAACCGGAATGCATAACGCATAACACACCATTTCCCACGTGCCACTGCATGATCTATCGCCGATCTACAACCAACAAACGAGAAAGCGAGCGTCTGGACTCTGGCGCGCCCACGCAGCTTGATTGGCCTTGGACACCCGTCAGTCCTCGAGTAACATGAGCCTCAGGCGACTCGCAAGACGAGGTGGAGAGAAGAGAGAAGAGAAACGTGAATCAAAGAGGGGGTGACTGTCCACGTATTTCGACCTCTTATCATCCGCAAAGTTGATTTTCGATGTTCGGTACCCCCCCTTCCCAAAAAAACACCCCCAAGCAATTCCTCAATACCGAAAATCTGTTCGCCGCGATGCCTTGTCCTCAACGAGAGGTCTGTACACAGTACTTCATCTTCTACACTTGTGCACATGGCGTCAACACCAAGTTCGTGAGGTGTGAGCGCCATGAAAATACAGAGAATGAGCGGTGCCGCACGGGGGTCTGGGAGCGTGTGAGGGAGAAGAAGAGTACCCATGATTGTCCTTCTTGCATGTTTGCTGCTCAGAGACAGAGGAGGAGGAGGAGGGAGGCTCACCGCGAGGTAATGTGACCGAAGCTGGAATTAGGGGAGAGAGGGGGGGTCTAAAATCCAGGATCTCGTAGATGAGATGCAGGAAGCGCAAGGTTCGAGTTTTTTGGGGGGATTATATGGATGGTTGAGACTGCTTAGTAGATGGCAACTTGTGTGTAGTCTAGTGGCCGATCTTTCAATCATTTCAGAGCGGGTTCTTCGAGTATTTTGATTCTGTTCTCTTGTCCATATTCTGCTCCGAGTTTCGACTTCGTTCAGGATTCCCTAAGGTCATGAAACGACTTCCATTTCGAGTCGCCAACGAGTTGTACCTGTCAATGTCTTTGTAAACTTGTTCATGCTGTGCGGTCGCTGGCAATGCCTTTCGCGGTACGCCAGACTCGCAACTCTCGAGCTGGGCACCGAATACCGCCTCGCAGACGAGACTCGAAGACTCAATAGTATTCGTCCGCATTGCCCATCTCGAAGGGCCGAGAGGCAGATGCTCCTGTAAGGCCGCTGTTGTCTATATCAAGATCAAGTGTAATCAAGTGTAGAGACTCACGAGTGCTATTATTGATGCTCCTGCCACCAACACAAATGCCTAGTTTATAAAACGCTGTGCGCGGTAGGATCGTCACATACGACCATAGTCGCCAGAAGAATCAGGATCCCGTCCGATCTCCCACGAAAAGCTGGCGAGCGCTGGATCAGTAGTTGGGTCGGTGATGACCAGCGAATACCCGGTGTTGTACGTTTTTTTTTTTTTTTTGTGTTTTTTGTCTTCTAAGTGGTGATTTTAGCCAAGTGAAGAAATGTTCAGCACGGAGTACATGGCTCTGTAAGACTACCGAGTTTTTAGGCATTTTAACAGCGTGTGCCTACGTTACGTACTCGGATTGATGTCAGTTCTTGCATGTTTTGCAAGACTATGAGGGAATTGGCCCATAAATTTCGGCCAGAAAAGTTGTTTACCATTATGTTTTGAGGCATGTAGTCAATAGTGGCCTATATACAGTCTTTCATGTCCATCGCAATCATACAGCTGGTGCCCCTGTGAACCATATCCGAACGCAAGATAAAAAGAGGTGTAGAAGTAATACTGCCAATCGCAAGGGCTCACTCCTTTGCATGCAGCGAGACTTCCCTCTCCCTCGCCGATATGTTTTGCTAATCTCTCAAAAGTGTATGCTTCCCTCCATTAACGCCATAATGCTTTCCGCACACTAACCTTGCTAAAAAGCGAGGAGTAAACTGTTTTCACGCAATCTGCCTTTCCCTACTAAAAAATACTGGATCATAGCATTCCCATAAGAATCAGGAATATCCCCTCAGATCTAAGAGCGGTAGTCCGGAGTGGTTGGCTGGCCTTTTTCGAGTCTATCCTGCATCAGCTTGAGAAAGACTGAAGGGACCGACTCGTCGGTAGCACGGATGGTGAGTCGAATCATCTGAATAACGCGTTAGCCTCGCACAGCATTTGCACACCACCTCAGATAGCAAAGCGGAAAAAAGAGAGGAGGGTGGGTGGAAAAGAATATCGAAGGAGAGGGGAAAGGAGATAATCTAGGGAAGGAAGCCGTAAGGAAGGGATATTCACCTGAGTAGAGTAGTTGGGCTCAAGACGCAATAGACAGCCAAACTTCCCCCCTTCAGACGTGTGCAAAACACTAGCGCCCACCACATTCTTGGGATTCGGATCCACCATATCCAACAAGCGCCATCGAAAGCCCTCAACGGTATTCTTAACAAACGACTCGCTTATCTCTTTCCTGGTTCCGCTAACACCGAAAATGGCCTGTGCCTCGCGAGAGCCAGCCCCAATCTGTTTCCAGCGCTTGAAGAAGTCTTCAGCGGACAGGTCCGCAGGGTCCATGAACTTGTGCGCAGCAATGGGCAGCTTGAGAGTCACGGCTTGCAGAGCACCAGCTAGGTAACTGATACGCATAGTCGGGCTCTTCTCAAAGACGCGTTTCGATTCAAACATGACGACCTGCTGCGTTTGGCCGCCGGGCGCTACGGTGCTGTCCGGAAGACCCTTGACATCCCATGACAGCTTGCTCTTCTCGCTTTGGTCTAGGTCGAGTGTTGTGGTGAACGAGGTCATAGGGGACGGTGATTTGTTGGAGAAATAGGTGATGAGGCACGCCATCTGACCGCGGTATTCTGATCGAACACCTATTTGCACTTGGCCATCCTCATAGAGAATTCCATCGGCGCAGAGCAATAGTCTCTCGAACCCCTTTTCCCAGCCTGGAGACAAGTGCGCGGCACTGGCTAGATTAGGAGCTTTGAGCGCCTTAGCCTCTGCTGCTTGGGCTGAGGTGGCAGTCATGTTCAGGCCGGCAAGATCGCTGGCGCCGTTACCACCTCCGTTGGCCCTAGTGTTTCCATTCAAGGGCGCGGCGGAGCTGAAAGTTCTCTTAAGGCCTCCCGGCTTCGCCATGCTCAGCTCGCTTCCGTCTGCGTTCGCATCCTTGCCTCCGACGACCCAGGTCCGCCGGTCACTGGTGTTGGCGTGCTTTTGGTGCAACCGGGATAAGAGAGCGGATTCTCGCTCAGGGAACGGCGGCATCTCATCGCATACCGTCCTAAGAAGATCATCTGTAGGCATGTTCGCCAAGGTCAGATACTCGCATGCTCGCTGCTGCATCTCTGAATCCAAGGTATGGCTGTAAAACTCAAACGTGTGAAGGAGCTGCGGCTTGATCTCGGGGAAAAGGTTGACGAATTTTATGAAGCAGGACAAGATCATGGCTCTTGTACTGGGAGAGCAGCCAGGAAGCTTTCCGTGAAGAGCCATAAACTGCTCGATTGGACTGCATCGAGGCTGATCGGCGACTAGGTGGCCAAACTCGCCTGTGATATACGCTCCAATCTTGACTAGTGTCTCGTGGCAGTGATCAGACTTGACGTACTGCAGTGCAGTCTGTGCCGTGTACACCTGAAGCTCCTCATTATTGGTGACGATCTGGATGACACGCTGCCAGACCTCGTCGCTGACATGGTCACCAGCCATGGCAATCAAGCGCAGCGAAATGTCGACATACCACTGAACGTCGGTTGCATACTTCTCAGTGAGAATGGCAATCTTGAGAACCATCTCCTCACGAATGGCGAAGTCTGCATTTTGCAAGAATTGCAGCAGCTCGCCCACAATGATCTTCGCGTTGGTGGCGTCGCACATACTGTACAAGAGATCCAGTCCTTTCCGACGAACGCTGATGTCTCGATCTTTGAGAGATCCCAAAATAATGTCCTGGTGCTGCTTGATAGGTATCAAGGTTTCGGTTCGGGCAGCTAGATGCGTCATTGCTTCCAAGCCGAGATACCGAACGTTTGTTTCTCTGCTCTGAATAAACCGGCCGAGACGAGAAGAAATTTGCTTCATGAGGGCGTGCTCCGTATCCAAATGGATGATGAGGTTAATGGCTTCGAATAGTACGGCGTTTTGTGCATTGTTTTGCTGGACGTTCTTCTGCGCTTCCATAGCAAGGTTCAATATTTTCTGGAGGGATTGTCGTATCATGTCTCGAACATGTGTGTCTTCTGCAATCGTTGTTACCCCCGCTATTAGCTCGACGAAGCACGATTTCCATTGTTTCGAATGCTTATGCTAGAGTCAAATATAAGTGACTTACCAGAAGGGGAAAAGTATTGCAGCAGTCGGATGAGCTTGATTTGTAGCCAAGGGCAAGGCACCTTGTAGTATAGATAGTCGGCCGTATATTCGCCATCGATGACTATGCGCTTCAGTCGGGCCGCAGCTTTGGCATAGGCTCCCTTGTAGCTGTCCAAGTTGTCCTGAGCTAGAGCCATGACCAGAGATGTCACGGACAGCGCCACGCCGAGATCAGCATCGTCCATGAGATGGATGATTCGCTCAGCCCACTGAGGCGAGACTATATCCGGATGTTTTCGGTACAGTCGAAGTAATGTCAAGGCTGCCTTTTTCTTGACAAAAGATTTGGATGTTCTGGGATATATTATTGTTAGTCGACAGTGTAAGAAGGATAGAGAAAGGGGGGTGGGCTGGTGCGTACGGTGAAATCAACAGTCTATGGACCTCTAAGCTGAGGGCTTCACCCATTTCCCGCCCGCCCACGTTGGCAATTGCATGCAGCGCTAAGCAGTTGAAGAGCTCGTTATTATCCAACAAATCTTTTCGTATACTGTTGACCACAAGGTGCAGCAGCTCATGCTTCTCGTGAAGGAACAAAGTCATGGCAAGATAGCCAATCTGCTTCTCCGAGTATTTGTTCGCCGAGATCAGGTTGACAGCCTCCAGATGGCCGAAATCAACATCCCAGCCCAGAATATAGATGTAGAGGAGCTTGCAGACATATTTCTTCTTGTGGTAGCCGCTCAGACTGCCGTCTTTAAACTTTTGTCGGATATTGGCCAGTTCCTTGTTGATCCTCTTCTCTTCCAGTTCGCGCGCACGAGCGTTTCTCAAATCGGCGATGAATTGCACCAGGCCTCGCATGTTGGCATTGCCGTTGCCCGAACGGCCGAGGAAGCCGCCTCCGGGTGTCGACATGGTCCAAGACTCAAAGGTTGCTCTCGGCCCCTGGCTGGCCGGCGCCGAGTCTCGACGTAGTTGGGCGGTGGGCCTGACAGGCAGAGTAAGGGTCGCAAGTCAACAGCAATACGGATTGGCTCATGCGTCGATGGCTTCAAACACCAGTCGCATATTCGGCTGTTTTTGACGTCTGAACGGGTAGCAAGAGGTAAGGTAGTTATGGGTTTCGTTCGCCTCGTCGCCGTTGAAGGACGGTGGGGGGGGCAGTTGGGCTGTGCCGGCCGGCGTTGCGCTAGTCTGCGTGCTGTTGCGTGCTTTACGTGTGACGCGACTCGATTTCGTCGCGATAATCGATTAAAGGGATCTCACCCGGCAGCTTGCTGGGCTGTTGAAGTAAGAGATTCGACACTCACGAAGGTGTCGGCCTTCAGGAGGGCGTCAATGGGTTGAGGTTGCAGCTGGGTTATTACCACACTCGTTTATTACCAAGGCTGCTACCTGACAAAGTACCTCCTACATCTTATGTCTGACATTGAGCAGTCCGTACAGAGGTACCTACCTATGTACATACTTGAGGATGTGGGGACTTACCCCCATCTGAGAGGTACCCGTGCGGGGCTGTGAGCGCCCTGTTCAGTGTTCAGAGGCCCCGGTCTGTCTCCAATCGATTGTTGATTGGCTGACAACAATCGATGACCGACACCACCAAGCTTGCTCTCCAGATGAACTTCAAGACATATGTACCTAGATCGTGTCGAAACCTGACCAGCTCTACTCTCCTCACGCTGCATTGGCATCTGTCGGCCTCCCCATAGACATCGTATCTGTGATGAACAGCCCTGTCGCCATGTCAGTATGCGCCAAATCCACCACAGCGCTGAGCAGCACGCGACACCGAATATGCAGCGCCTCTGTGCGAGTACCATCCATGCCAGCCTGCCATAGCCGACGATCATATGCAGTCCACTCCTCCGCCACACCCCGTTTCCAAGTATTCAATCGAAGAACCAAGTGGCTGCAAAAGGAGCGGGCGGCGTCCAAGCCAGAACAGAGTCGCGAGGCAGACTATGTGAAGAACGAGGTTGCCTTACGGCTCTCGGAACGATTGTTGGTAGGACCGGACCGGAAGCTCCCCTTCATTCATCCGCCTCGCTTTGCTTTCGCTTGCCTTTTCCCGTTTCTAGAGGCCCGTCCCGTGAGCGCTTGCTAACAAAAGACATTTACTGTTCAACAGTACATTAAGCGACATTTCCCGCGAGTGCTCGATCTAGGTGCTCATTCGTGTAACCTGGCGAGGGCGCTCGTCCGCGACAACCCGGATCCGGACCCGGCTGTTCCCATCTCCGCTCCCCTGTCGACGCGAATATCAGAATTGGTTGCCGCAGAATCGTCCGAGTCGATGTTGTACCGCGATTCCGATCATGACTTCAATCAGAAACTCAACATTGTCCGACAGGTATTGCAGGACGAAGAGAGTTTGCCCTTTGAGCCCGAGTCATTTGACCTAGTCTTGAGTTCACTGAGCCTGCACTGGATCAATGACCTTCCGGGTATTCTTTCACAAATCAACAGTGTTCTGAAGCCGGACTGTCCCTTTATAGGTGCCATGCTCGGCGGAGACACTCTGTTTGAGCTACGCACCTCGCTGCAATTAGCTGAGCAGGAACGAAGAGGAGGTATCTCGCCGCACGTATCACCGCTCGCAGATGTCCGAGACGTGGGAGGCCTGCTGCAGAAATCAGGCTTCAAGATGCTGACGGTGGATGTGGATGACATCATTGTCGACTACCCGGATACCTTTGCGCTGATGCAGGACCTGCAAGCGATGGGAGAGTCTAACGCCATCTTGGGCCGAGAGATGGGTCCCATTCGCAGAGAAGTGCTCATGGCGAACGACGCCATCTATAAAGCACTACATGGCAACGAGGACGGATCGATTCCAGCCACCTTTCGAGTCATATATATGATAGGGTGGAAAGAGGGGGGAGATCAACCGAAAGCGTTGCCCAGGGGTAGTGGTCAAGTCAACCTAAAGGACATATTAGAAGAGAAGTAAAGACGCGACGCATGTATGATACCGAGTCAGTTGACCGTCCCTGTATAAAAGAATGGCGCAAACATGTTTCTTGGGATGCGGTACTAATGCTTCCACGGGTCGTCCTTGATGTGTCGGGTTTTTTTCCTCTAAGTCCTGTTACTGTTACTGTCCATCACTTGGCACATTGCCATCAAAAGGCGCAAATCTCAACTTGTCCATTCCCTAAAGTTGAAAAGCATCCATCCCCCGAAATCCACCAGTATTCTACACTCTTCGCCAATCCGTCATAGTACGCCCAATGCATCCCAACCCAGCCACATCAACAACCTTTTCATGCCAGCTAAGAAGCACACTCATCGCCGCCGCCGCAGATTCGTTGGAGGCACCTGGTCTGGAGCCAACCTGACTAAAGCCCCCGGTTGGCTGCGGCATGACTTTTGATCCTCTCCCACCACTCGATTGCCCCATGGACATACCCTTGTAGCTACGCATCCCCAAGAAAATCTAGTCAGCCTCACACGTCCAAACGTTTGATGTATATTTTTATTCGGTCGTAGGTTTTGCGGTTTTGCGTAAACGCCGGGATTCGTCTTACATGTACTTCATCAGAACGTCGAGACACTCGTTTCCGCCCTCTGATTCGTAAAGCTTCTTCAAGAGCGGACTCATTTCGCTGGCCTTGATCGATTGCAGGACTTCGATGATGGTTTGGAGATGTGCGTCCTAGCCACATTAGCATTAGCAAAACACACAAGTTTCCCATCTACCCTAGTTGGCTTCGCTTTTTCGTGATTCAATTCACGAGGTATTTTTGTATCCCAATGTAGAAGATTTGCCACGTCCTCGCGATTCCATGTGCCAATTTCAAGGAAAAGGAAAAGGAGAAACACACCTTTGCTCCCTCTGTTCCAACATAGACGGGCGTTTCCAAACAGCCCCTCAGCGCGCCTTCAGCATCACCTCCTTGCAGAAGCTGTCTGACTTGTCCGGTAAGTTGGCGCACTTCAGCTTCGCTGATCTCCGGTTGCGGCGGGTGCAGCGTCGAGATGTCAAAGTTGACAGACGAGTCCTCGTTGTAGGCGTCGATGTTGATGGTCCGCCATGAGTCGCCCAGCGTGGCGCTCGTATGTTGCTGGATTATTGACATGGCGCAAGAGTCGCTGTATTGAAACTAGATTTGGGGGGGGGGCCTCGATCAGGCCGAGGAGACGAAGACGGTAGAGCTGTACCTCTGTGGTGGTTTCGCCGTGTTGAAGCAAGAGGCGTTGTGGTCAGTCACCTGTGATGAAGCTGGCTGCGTCACTGGTGGCGGGCAGGGAGCGAGGCGAGCTTGGGAACTTGGTGGGGAAGACTTCGGTACCTAAAGGAGGTAGGTTGTACTCCGTACAAGGTGCCTATCCATTTACCTCTCCGTAGGCAGATACTTAGGTAAGCATACCGCATCGCTGAATGGGTTTTACTACCGTAGTACGTAGTGATGCCAATTGTTGACGTGATACAGAGTCCAATGGCAAATTTATTTGCCGGTTGGCTGCCACCAGCGCTCCTTCGAGAACACCATCGCATACATCAAGACATATACATAGTTCTTCTAGTGCAATGTCACACCTCAGCCATTGAGACATTGTATGTACGCATGTGTACCCCACAAGAACATGAATTATTGCAAGCATTGTAGCCTACAATGGCGAACCTCGGCAACGGAGGCGTACACATCTAACTCGAATGTGGCCACGAAGATCACACACACTCTGGCTTACTGCGGCACAGAACGCTACCCTACATTATTTTCGTGACTATTATCTTACCTACCTACCTAGGTAGCAGATACCTACATCGTCAATCAAAGACCTGCGCCCAATTAGACGAAACTCATTGAATGTGAGATCTCCTCGTTAAAAGACTTCTTATAGTCCGGGGTGAGAGGGGTGTGTGTGTAGAAATTATCAGATGACCGTTTTTCAATCCTTGAGTCTAAGTCTACCCATCACGGCACAGAAAATCCTGCATCGGCTGGCATCGCTTGTCTTTGCCACTTCTGTGCCATAGTCAAGGTGTTAAGTTTACGCAAGATTATTCCGTAAGTTCACACAAGCCGGGGTGCCGTTGAGTGACTCCTTCCAGAAGCCCAGTTAGCCTGGTCAATTGCTCTTTGATCAAGCAGGCTGCGGTGCTGTAGACCTTGTTTAGCTTATTGCGACAGAGCTGTTCTTCCTCGAAATGAATCACCATGGGAACTTGGAAGACATCGAAGCGGAACTTTAGCCTGGCTATTGATCCTACGCAACCTACCTTATTATGTACATACCTAGGTAGGTACGCACGAAGAGGTCGGGCGTTGGCTGGGTGGATCACCTAACTTTCGCAGGGCCTTGGCGGCCAAGGGCCAAGGGCCAATGCCAAATGGCCATGGACTCAATCCTGGAGGGGAGGAGGTATATAATTAGAGAGTGGAACCACGGCAATGCAAGATAGGGCACTCCGGACAACGCGGAGTGATGACTGATGAGACCAAAAAGGGGGGAGACATATGTAACTCTTCGTCCTTCCTACATACTCCGTATGTATAAACATGTTCAGTTACTGGTTTTGCGACGAGGCATCGCTGCTGGTGAGCGCGAGCCGACTATGGGTTGTAACTTGTGTGATGTGTCGAATGTATCAAAAACGGTTGTGATGGCGAGACATGGCAGAATCCTGATTGGCGCGACATTAACCATTGTTACTGGTCTGGCGTTCGAAATGCTCATGAAACGTTCGCTTCATAATCATTTAGGGACTTCTTTCGCTCAATGTCGCCCATGCTGCTTCGCTTCGATCCGGCTTCTAGAAGAACTATGGAGCGCGTCATCTGGAAATTACATACATTAGGTACTCTGTACAGAACGAGCTAGGTAATATGTAGGCAGGCTTATTAGAGCTTTCGATGGGGGTCGGATGATATGTACATACACGTACATACCTACTCCTTAGCTCCTTGTCCATGCCGTTGTGGGCCACCACATCCCTGGCGCATTGTTCGAACGGGCCTGGTATGTAGTTCATTTGCCACCCTCGGCCGGTGTTGAATGACTTATTATATTGTCCGAGTTGACGGCATTATGCGAGGAACTTCCCGATGGGCAGATTGGACCTCCTTTATGCGTACGGAGTACATATATGTACTCCGTATACGTACATACTTGCTGCTGGCAGGCTGCTGCGCTGACTCCCTATGGTGATTATGTATCTTTTTTACGTGGCTTGGGACCGTGCTGGAAAACTGGTGATCCTGCAATATTTGTTTTGATGAAACAAGTAAAATGCCCCAACTCAACCGAATCACGCCTGCAAACACGTGCACCACCAAATCGCGATGTTGCTGCCGTACTGCGACAGAACGCGTCATTTTCGCGTCAGCAGCTAGTGCGAATGCGCGTACGCAACGCATTATAGTACATATGTACTATTGTATCAATACATACTCACTAATTTGATGTGTACAAGTAAAATAATACTCACTGGGTGGCGAGACGCGAGTAGCAATAGAGTTCATAACGGCCTTGTAAGTTGTGAGTACAGAACGCAGAGGTTTTCCAGGAGACATGGCTCTCGTTTTGCATTGCACTGAGCACTCCACGGCGCAAGACTTGTCAGCACAAGTTCGCACGCGTAAAATATACATACTGAGGTCAGAATTCTTCGTTATCTAGTACATCTAGTTACATAAGCCGCACGGGAAAAACCCTAGTGCAGGGAGAAAAACCTGTGCGCCACCATTGACATGCGTCCTTGGACCCCTCGGGGTTCCGTGGTTAATCTGCCATTTGCGGTTACTACCTACCTACATACATACTCCGTACATACATAGGTATCTGCCCTTTTGCCTTTTGAGTTGCACGATCGACCCAGGAGGAAGCAGGCGGCCAACAACTTCTACTCCGTAAGCGGCGACGAATCGCACTGGTACATACATACAATTCGTAGTCTCTGATTCGGAAGTCTGGCGACAGTTGACAAGGATTCCCATCAGTGCCATGTAATAATGCGCAGACGCTACGATCTCTGGATCGCTGAGGTACATACATACTCCGTACAGTCCATGGCGAGCCACACGGAAGTGGCTCATGTGGTAACATGCCAAGGTTGTGCTCGTCGGGAACTAGCCGAGTGCTAAATTGCCCATGTTTCACGATGCCGCAGGCGGGGCTTGGCCCATCCGCAGAACAGGCTAATGCAGGAACAACGGGATTAGCCTTGGTCAGCGTTGCTCTGATGACAGCACAGCGCGCGGTGTCCATATCTCTCCGTTTCTGGAGAGGAAATGAACGAATCGATTGGCTGACGGGAATGACGTTGGCATTACCTACGGATACATATGTACCTGGACGTCACCAGTATGCGTTTGAGGATGATCTGCGGATGATGGCCATACTGGGTAGCTTACAGACTGTTGAGGGCATCCAGCTGGAGTAGGGCGTTGCCGTGATGAGAAGGCCAAAGTTTTTATTTGTCGCCGAGGAATCAAGCTGTGTTTGATCGTATCAGGCGCCTGCTAATCGATTCAATGTTCAGAGGGAAGGTGCGGCGCTTCCTCTTTCCTCGCGAGTTAGGATCTGCACTCAGCCGACGGCGTCCACGCCTGATTCATATCTATCTCTTGACACAAATTCTTCGTTCGACTTGGACTTTTACATATATTGGACAGCGATACACCAACCGAATGGCTTGCAGCCGTACGGCAAACCTTGTCCCGGTGATTGTCATCTTCACCGATCCCCCCCTCCCCGATGTACCCCGCAAAGTGCAGCCCTGCACGTAATGCACAGAACAATGTGGTCGTCAACGAGCCTGAACCCGGGGGTCAATGATCACATGTACTCCGTAGGTACACTCCTACTATGCACGGAGTATACGCCCCAACGACGAGAAAAACTTGGGCGCACAAACATGCATCATGTCATGATGTCGTACACTCTTGTACGGAGTACAAATCCATGTATGCTGGGCAACGAAGATTTCTCATTTGAGTAACATCGAAAGTCAGCGCAAATGCAAACGTCGAAGAACCTTGCACGACTTATTCTTCTGGCAGGGCAGGTCATATAAACGAAACGTGCCTCCTTTTCAACCGGATCTGGCCTCATGCCCGATGGCTTTGGGAGAACACGTTGGTACCGGTACGACGCTGTAAATTCTCTCCTGGGTTCGTTCAGCGATGAATGACCTCTTGATTGCATCGTCCCCCGTCGCACCGTTGCGCAACGCTGCTGTTTTGCTGCCTTCTTGAGCAGTACCAATCGGACTCCCATGTCTATGACCAGCTGCATGATCAACCCCTAGCTTCTAGAACCATTCCTTGCGCCGTCGACGATGCAAAGCAAGATTCTCTTTCGATTGGAGCCGAAGCAGGGATTCATTGGCCCGCTTATTACTAGATCAGTCATCCGAGCTGTCGGGGACGACATGACGCGGGCGGCGGCAGAGCTTCGCGCTCTATGGAGTCTTCGATAGAAAAAAGAGTGCTCTGTCGATTGCCGTGAGGGGGCGCTCTTCCAATGGTACGCGCTAACAATGACACTCACTGATCAAAGATCGTGATAAACTCTCGACACATGGTGCTCAGCACGACTGCAAAAGTACCACGCTCTCGACGGGGAACAACAATGAAGTTCCGGGAGCATAAGGAAGTGTCATTGACTCATTGCCGAGCGAAGAGAAATGAAGCGACACACGAGCGGAGCAAGCCGGACCAGACAAGAGGCCAATGAATCAGGCGCAAAAAAAAAGAGACAAAGAAGCGAGCATCATTAGTAGCCAAGGAGAATTAACTCTAGAGGCGAATGCGCGACGCTGCTGATTCTATTATGTTCTTCAGCTGCATTGAGAAGCACTGTGCGCAAGCGTCTGCGTATTTTATGTTACACGATGGAAGCACTTCTAGACTGCGCCGCACTGGACCCCAGATTGTGCTGAAGATGATGTCTGCTCCACCCGTGAATTGGTGCCGAAACGACCGACAAAGGTTTCTGGAGGCGGACGGCAAATCTCGTGCAAATGGGGCATAATTACTGGGTACGGAGCAACCGAGCAATAGCAACACGATGAAATCACGCCTCTGCTACCTCTACCTCCTCCTTGGGTCCCTAGGTACATATTCGCGCACGCCAGTGCGAGGCTGCGAGCCCCGTTTGAGTTGGCAATTGCGAGGCGAACAAAACAGGCCAGCTACCTCCTAGCCCTCGACAACACGACCACCACGGGTTACCTACTACCACGACCGCAAGTTACCCAACCAACAAACACAGACGGACTCTACCAGGTACCCAACGCCACTTCATACACCTAATAAACCCCTGTCTCTGGCCCGGTCCTTGGCTCCGGGGAGCTGGGGCCCATGTCAGGCACCCGACAAAAGAGAATTGAGCCTTGCCCCTGTTTGGCAGGCTTTGAGTCCTCATTGATGGCGCGCCCCCTTGAACTGACAACAGGAAAGGAGCACAGACAGCGTCATGCCCAGCGTCAGTGGCAGGAAAAGAGAACAATTAGTACGTGCCATTTTCTTGCGGCATGGCAGCTTTGGACTGTCGAGGCGAATAATTGAAGGCGTTGTAAGTACCTAGGTGGCTATGGTCCGAAAACATGTGGCCAGACAGGCAAGTCAGCGCCTGTCACAACTCGCCAAAACGGCCAGCCGAGCTACTCCGTATGCCAGTTGGATGATCAAGGCCGGCCGGCAACAAGTCTCAGGCAAGGCAGCTGGTTGGAGATGAAGTCAAGAAATCCGTACGGCAGCTCAGATTGGCTGACTGACGTTTTCGTCTAATCTGTCCAATGCTGGCCCGACTTCGTATGAGACTCGGATTTTGCCAGCCTCAGATGTCCGTTGTCAGAGGCGCAGAGGCGTGGTCCCGGAAGGACGGAGCTGCGACAAGGGTGTGTCGTGGACTCGTGGCTGGTAATAGGCAAGGCCCTTTTCCTTCCTTTTTTTGCCTCTTTTTTTCTTTCACTTTTTCACTTTTTTCTTTCCATGAATGTTACGGAGCAGGAGTCTTTATTCCCTAAGATCCTGCCGGGGCTAAATTATTCCATCCCTGGTCGTGGACAGCAACAGAATTTTCGTTTTCGCCTTCTTTCTTCTAGCTCGGGCTAGGCCATGATTCGGGTCCTGCAAGGTACAAGCGGGAATTCTGCCGCCGAGCCGTCTCGCGCTGGCCATTCGATGAGCACGCACGGACAGGAAGCAAGTGTTGGGCCAGTCCAAAGCTTGCAGCTCAAAAGCGTCTGATCTTCTCGTCGTCCTCTCAATTTCCACCCCCCCCCCCCCCCCCCCCCCCCCCCCCCCCCCCCCCCCCCCTCCTCCACCCCCTTCCCCTTTCCCTTGCCTGCCTTCCCTGCTTCGCAAATGGACTCACTGACTCTTGACTTGCTCTCTCATCTTGTTGAGCCCAGCGAAGAGATGCAGTTGGGTGTGGGAGAGTCTGCTTCAATTGAACCACACCAGCATTCGTACAAAAGCGCGCTACTTCCGCTTCATCTCCCAGATGCCGTTGGCCTATTCCTCATCTTCAGCCAAGTTGGCGTTCGCTTCTGACCTCATGTGTGGAGTGTTGTCTTCTGCTTTCATTATTCCTGCTCTCGTTGAATCGCTCGCCTGCCTCAGTGATTGATGTTCTTTGCTTCTCAAACTCGAGTGATTTGCGCTCTTCGACTTTCTTCGAGTTTGTTCTCACTTACACGCTTTGGCGCCACAATCTGCTATCCGTCTCTAAAACCTCTGGAATCCACTTTTGCGACAGTTCCAGGTACCCGTCCGTGCCTGACTTGACGTTTCGACCAAGGGCCACTCTCAAACAGACCCCTTTTCCTCAAACCACCTTTATTTTCTACTTTGCTTTTCGCAAAAGGTTGGCAACATAGCGATATCTACCCCATCAGCACCAGGAGAAGCGAACTAGCGAGATTTGTTGCCGAGACAGCCTCTTTGCGTGCATACATCTTATACAGGCCCGACTTCACAGGAACCTGCCGCCTCGTTCCGCTGTTACACTTGCACATACCTATCAAGCCGAGCCGTCTTTCACTTTGTACAGCTTTCCAGCTTGCGACATCGATCTCGCCTTGTGTTGCTTCGTTCCAACGCTCCGGTGCCGACTCCTCGCCTCTTTCAATGACACCTACAGTATTTCAGTAACCGCACCGAAACAGTTCCAATATTGTTGGCAACGCCTGCAGCTTGCGCCGGCCACCTCGGCAGTCACTTTCACACTCTTTTTCTCCCTTGTAACATTATCGTCTGCCTTACCCCAACAAGGACCAATATTTCTCTACTTCTATTGGCCAACCATAATCTTTTCCCGTCGTACCAGGTACAGACAAATCCATTCATTGTGAGTCAATGTCGCTTGCAACATACATGACGATTCAATCGCTCTCGCTTGTCTCAAGAGCTTCGGTCTTATGTTCCTTTTCCCCTTGCCCTCGGCACGCCTTGATCCTTTCACCCCAATACAGTCCTACATCCGTGTTGGGATAATGATCGTTGAAATAAAATAAAAAATAAAACCATAAGAACGACAGTCCTTGGTCTCTTACTCTCCGTCTTCTCTCGACCTCATGTTAGTACTCTCGAGACTTTGGCTAATTCAACACAATCTCTGGCTCAGTTCACACAGCAGCGGCTAGCACACATTGGACTTCTCTTTACAACACAATGTTACCGTCGGGAACTACCGTTTGCAATATGGGCCGTGGTGCTTATGACACGACTGGCGTTCCTAACAAGCCACCACCAAGGCCATCACAACCTCACTGAGGACTGTCGATTTCGAACCCGCGCTGTCGTTGCCGACCCTATTCTCCCAGTGAGGGAAGCGGAAAAGACTGGTTCTAGCGACCGCACACCAGCATCGCCTCGTCATCGCTCCCGCATACAATTCCATTCAGCGGCTCTTTCATACTTCATTCAGCCTTCTCATTATACGACTATATCTATTTAATACCTTCTTCCTATCGGATCTGTACAAAAACCGGCGCAGGGCTATATACCCTGCTTTTCAGCAGCGAGAACACTAAAAGTTTAATTGCTTACTATCGCATAATATTTTGGACCTTTGAGCACTACTCGACACGCATGGAAGAGATGATTTGGAATATTACGCGTTTTCATCCTTAGACAAATCAGTCTCGGAGGCGTTTGGGCCATAGACGGGGACCACAACTGGGGCGTCCTCCTTTTTTTTTTTTTTTTTTTTTTTCACCTTTCATCTGTTCCATTCATCCTTGTGGCGCCTTCTCAGGGCGTTGGCTTGATTTCTCGTCAAATTTTTAACTTCTGTTACGGGCCTGAGACAATGACAGCGAGCGCGTTTCATGGCATTTGGAGTGCGGGTCTCCTGTCGTTGGAATGGAGACGATGCCCCTCTCGCGACATGTCTTAGATCTGACAGTTTTTTCACATATGCGATGGGGATTCGATGAGACGCGGACGGCGACTTACTTGGACAGTACGGTTGCTTCCGTTGAGGATCTGTGCGCAAATGCTTCTCTTAATAATGGGCACTCGGTTAGGAACACAGAACAAAAGCTGGTATGGAGTCAATTTTCGCACATTAGACTTTTAATGGGGGTTCGATTGCCGTTCGTATACCTGATCTTTGGTCTTTTCATTCATGTCATTTTCTTTCTTCATTTTTTCCTCTTTACATTTCAGTACATGTCTCTTTTCTTGTTCTTGCTGGACGCAATGCCTCCATGCAAGCCGCATCTAAGCTGGACGATACGTTTACAGAAATTTCATGTATCAACACAAACTAACATGTACAAAACCATCATCGCGATTGCGACACAGAGGGCGGCTGGATTTTGGGGGAAGCTATATGGATGGCACGACCACGCCGCGCCATCTTTGCGCATTCAAACTTGTTGTCGACAAGGAAGACGAAGAGTGTTGGACTCCTTTCCCTTAGAGCTTGCGCTAGTGTAGAATAACAGGCTCACGCCAAACCTTGGGGATAATCAACACACGTGTTTCAAACGCAAATTCCCGCACCTGGCCATGTAGGCAGGGTATCATGAACACAGTTTCAAGGAAGAGAGAACGGTCCATGAAGTCGGGACGTGACTACGCCAGACTGACTGATCGACCGTGACTACCTAATATGGCCCATGGGGTTGAAGCAATTCCTTCTGCTTTCACGAGATGGCGGGCCGGCGCCAAGCACGGCAGCCATAGTAAAACGGGCAAGCCGGCCAGCTTACCTTAGGTACTCTTGAGTCTTTTAACCTTGCTCGCAGCAATATGTACATATGTACGGACTCCGGAGTATGTAGGTATGTATGTACATAGGTGGTACCTAGGTACATATCTGGATCGCCGGCCCCATCGCAAATCGCACTGCCCCCTCTTTTTAATCCCGCCCTCCCTTAAAGTTATGGAGTAGGTACATAGTTACCTTAGGTTAGGTACTCTCTCTCCCTTTCTCCTCGGCCGAGTTGTGCCGGCGGACGTCCCGAAGAAATAGAAACAGAAGCAGAGACACAGGCCGAAAATTCGACTCAACTGAAACTAGATCCAGGGCAGAATGCTCAGGCGAAAAGACTGAAGGTCAGCCGCGCAAGGGCTATCATTGACCAACCCATTGAGATGCGTATACGGAGTATTCGTGACAGAACAGTGTTGGCCCTTGACTCTTGAGCGGTGGCGTTTGCGCGGCGAGAGAAGAGGGAAAATCCAGGTCCACTCTGTCTTCGGATTGATCATTGTCAATTGGGCAGCTCTACGGAGCACAGAGAACTGCTTATGTACATATGAACATACGTATGTAGTAGGTGCGCACATAGGTAACAAGCACATGCAAATGCAAAGTAGACTTGCTTTTTCTTGTGGTTGCCAGTTGGTGCCAAAATGAGGGTCCGGGGGGGGGGGAGCAAGTGTTCCAAAAAGGGGACAATGGCAGGGTAAGAGAAAAAGGCAACGTTAGCGAGCTACCTAGACAACGAAAGTTGTGCTTCTTGTCTTTATGGTTGGTTCCTCTGCTTCACCTTACCTTAGATTTCTACGGAGTACTAGCAATTGATTGCCCATAACGTCACCATGCAATCTACTGCCACGACAGCATTCTGACAGGGATTTCCCATGGGGTCATTGTGAGGGAACTCGTCAGGCCATGAGCGACGCGATGGCTCGGGAGCTTCGTCCAGGATTTGTGCCTCCATGCAATCCATGCGCAGCAGAAACAAAGAAACTCTTCGATTCGGATATGTAGGTACATACATACGGACTGAACAAAGTCCGCAAGTCAAAAAAGGAGAGCAAAAAAAATTTAAAAATTGGCTTCCATGATCCATCAGCCCATTCATTCCGGCTTTAATCAAGGAAGGGGGGCGCTTTTGGATCACGGATAGGTAGGTATATTACAAAACGAGACTGAGACTGGAAAATAAACATAAAAATAGGTACTCTGTGGTTCTGTAATAAGCATACATAGCTCCTAATCCGTACATAGGTAGTTGAGAAAAGAAAAGAGAAGTTGGACATAGCGTCATGGCCCGAGCGATGACGTAGCAAGGCAAAAGAAATACATACATGCTTCCTACGGAGTGCAAGTTGCGATATATTCCTTGTCCCTTGCTCTGTACGATCATGTACATAGGTACAAATAAGACAAGCAAGAAGAAGAAGAAGCAGCAGCAAGCAAGTTAACCAAGTTAATAGGATGTGGCCAATTCCCGCGGAAAGCAGCCAAGCAGAGCAGAAGACGGGCGCAAAGAAATGAGCCAGAAATTGGCGCTGTGTTCCTAGGGTATACAATTACTATGTACATACTCCGTAAATGGGCCAAGTTTGTTGGTCGGTCGAGGATCAAGTCTGAACATGAGAGGGGGGGGGGTTGTCTGGTGTTATGTGTGAGACTTGTGGCTGAGGCGGCGGGTCAGATCGACGATTTTTTCAGGGTTGGGGTTCTTTTTAGTCTTTCTTTTTGCTTTTTCTTTCCCGCTTTGACATGCGATGGAGACTTGGAGTGCGGGATAATGGAGGAAGGGAAGGATGCGGGAGAGGTGGGGGGATGAGAGGGGGAAGGGGAGGGGTGTGGCGTGGGTTGTATTGTCTTGTATTGTCTTGTCTGTACGGAGGCAGGTTTGTACTGTACTCTATTTACGCGCGGTTGTTGCAGAGAAAAGGCTTGAAGCGAGTCAGGGTTTACATATGCAGCTGACGGGGTCGTATATGGTTGTTGTCATCATTTCTCTGGCCGTTGATGATGATTCTAAGTCTTGGGTTTCTCATCCCGAGAGTTCATATCGATAAAAGTTCAAGCGTATAATAGTCTTCATGTCCCGCCTCACGCCTTCTCTTCGGTAATCTCACGATACACGCTAGGTACATATTCGCAGTCAGTAAAAAATGCACAGCTCGCGATACAAGTTACATATAACGCAATAAAAGTGGCAACTCGGCACGTACCTCCGTCTCCGCAACGGCATCATTCTCCGGACCCTCTCCACCTGCTCCAGATCCAGATCCACAAACCCGATCTCCTCCATTGTGTCGTTTCCAGCAGCAGCAGCAGAAGCAGCATCCCCATGGCCAGATCCTTCATCACCCTCCTCTTCCGCACTTCTCACACCACTCAACCGGATCCTAACTTCCCCCCACGGATCAACTACCAAGCTTCGTCCGTAGCTCACCCTCTTGTCGTTATGCCTCCCTACCTGCGCACTAGCAACGACCCAGCTCTGCGTCTCAATGGCCCTTGCGCGCAGTAGTGTCTCCCAATGGGCCTGGCCGGTGCGCACGGTGAAGGCGCTGGGGTACGTCAAGATCTGCGCAGCACGGTCGTACCACCGGCTATGCTTCCCGGGCTGCGCCAGGAGGATGGCTGGCTCTGCGAAGCGTAAGTCGAAGCAGATGAGACTGCCTATGCGACCGACGGGGGAGTCAAAGGGAGCTGTGAGCGCCGAGCCCGGCTCCACGGTGGAGCTTTCGCGGAGGGAGCCGTAGTCAAAGACATGCAGCTTATCGTAGGAGGCCGAGTCCTGGATCTCGCCGTCGGCGGTGATGTAGAGCGCTCTGTTGGCGAGCTTCGGTGTCACTGTCGGCTGTATCGTAGGCAGGGGCTGATGGACGCCGACGTGGATGGCCACAGAGTGGAATTTGGCTGCCTCGCGGAGGCCCTTGACAAACGGCGACGTGGACTGCGGTTCGGCGAGGCGCAGTGACTCGGCTGCCGTGGGCGCAATGTAATCCGAAGCTTCGGGGAGGAACAAAATCTTTTGAGAGGTAGTTATCCGTTAGTCGCTTTCCCGTCTCTCATACGACGGGATATCAAGTCAACTCTGTCCGTCCTATATGGCGTATGTAAAAAATGTAGCCACGTCTGTGGGATCATGTGTCTTAAAATAGCACAAAAAAGATGACTGGTGCCCATGTGGTAACTCCTATTCTCGTGAGCATATACTTCTGTCATGTCCATTGAGCAGCAGAAACCACCTACCATTTGCAAGCAAAGACACGAAACAGACAGGAGAGGAGCAGAAAGAAAATCAAAAGTAGAAGCACAAATGAACTTTCGTTTCTAGGTTCTTTGAATCCTGATGCCATCATCATCTTGTCCCAGCGCATTGTTCTACGTACCTTAGCACCACCAACGGCCGCCTTGGCGACTAATCTCACGCACTGTTCAAGATTCGTCTTCATCGACGCCGTCGAACATATCTGGCCCACTGCCTGATCTTTGTCAGCTTCCGCGTTTTGGGGCCATCTGGTCCCTTGCACTGCGTCCCGGGGAAGAAGCCATCACGCCGGGGAAGATGGGACACGAACTGCGATAGCCATGGTGCACGGCTCGCGATCGACGCGCAGAGACTCTCCGCTATCAGGGGAGGATTGCCTTTTACGATCCAATACGTAGTCGCTCCTCGTATATTTAGATGGTTTGTATGGACTAGCATCAAAAAAGGCACGTCGAGCTGGGTGGGAAGCTGCTTTGCCCTTCTCCGCACTTGAGTGAATCAGAAGGTTAAGCGGCCATATCCAATTGGTGGAGAATACAATCTGCCCCATAACGACAGCGAAGCCATCACAAGTCACCACTTCATGTAGGGCCCTGATCACGACAAACTCGTCGCACGTAGTTGCGGATGCATTTCTCTGCCTATGGGTTTCTCTCGATTTCTGTCCTTGCCCAAACATCAAATGCCAAATGCCACAGGCCAGACGAGGATATATCATGCTTGAGCTTTTCCGGCCAATTGAGCAACCATTCTTTGCTACGTCTTCCTGATAAAACGCCGGGCTAACCGTTCGGTAAACGAATAATGAGAAAAACAATAGAAGCAAGTAAACCCATGATCGGGAGAGAGTAGATTCACCCAAAGTAGAGTGACGACATTGTACACGACGACGCTGACTTGCTGGTGGCGGGTATCTTTTGCTCCTGACCACCACCAAGTGCGTGTCCCCCTCTCTCTCACGCACGCGCACACACGTAAACTCTCCATCATCTTGGATTAGAGGAGTCCAGATGCACGTACGCTCTCTGCAATGCCTTGATCTCCCGGCCATCCCTCTCCAAAACAACCACCCAATCTCGCAATTGGATGTTCTTCCCCTTTTCTTTGTCTTCTCTCCATGTCCCCAAGCGATTGCGTCCTTCAGTCGTCATGGCCAAGTTGGCCGCTGGAGGTGTACCCGAAGCACCTTGGAATCCTTTCATGCCAGACCCCGGCGTTGACTTCGCCGGTGTGCTTGCACTACTTCCTCCACGACCAGCGTTCAGCCAGTCATATGTTTTGCCAGTCTTTTTCTTGCCGAACAAACTGCCTTTGCCACCGAAGCCCGTGAACATACTACTCGTTATGTTCTGATTGGCGTGGCTGTTGGCCTCTGCTGCCTTGGCCGTCTGATGCTTCCTCATTTCCTTCTTGGTCATGGGCTTCTCCGATTCCGGTGCTACGGAGCCGGGTGTTCCAGGAGCGACACTTCCTGACCGTGACGGGGCCGTACCAACGTCCGCTGCGCCGTCTTTTCTTTTCTGCCTCCGGCGGAGACGGGCTTCTTCCCACTCGCGTTCTTGCCGTGCCAGCTCTCGCATCGTGAGCATCATGGACGAGGATATCTTGGCCAATTTTTTGGCTGGTCTCATGATGTTCCCCAAAGTAGCATCTTCAGCCAAGCCTAGTACGAGGGGAATCAAGTAACGTTAGTACTGTTGGTATATTGCCCTTCCTTTCATTTTCCACCCGAAAATCATATCGCAAGGATGTGAGCTCTTACGTTTTAACGGTGCAGTTTCCGAGGTCACGGGGACACCATCTGCCACATCTTTCAACGGGTCGACATCTGCCACCTCGCCCAACGGCTCTGTATTCAGAGGTGCCGCAGCAGCCGCCCAATCCTCCGGAACCTCACCATGAGACGTCTTCTGTCTGTTGGCTGCTACTACGTCCGCATCGCCCATCATCTCTCGCAAACGCTGCTTCGTAGCAATGGACATCAGGGCCAGTTGATCGACGAGGAAAGAATCATGAGGAATGTAGGATCCAGTAGTCTCAACCATTGTTGAATCTGGACCAGGCTGCATCTTGACCGTAACCGCGGGGGTGGGGAACTGCTCTGGCAAGCGCATTTTCCCCATGGACTGGGCGTTGTTCTTTATGTCCAGATTGAGCGAAATGTGATGCTCTTTGGCAATTTTTTCAGCTCGTCGATGTAGGATAGCTACCATCAGAAATGGATCGTTGATTTCCTGAGTCCGCTGCACAGCAAGACGCATGGATGCTTCTGACCAGGCTTTTTCGGCAGCTTTGATAGCAAATTTCTTCTGGTCTTGTTCTGGGCTGCTCTCGGCCGGCTGATTTGCTAGACCAGCACCATAGAATGAAGCCTTGGAGCCTGCAGCATGCTGCACGAATCCGGTCCTCGCCTCCGAAGACGCGTCCATGGCATTCGAGTACAATTCTGACATGTACTGTTCCTCCGCTCGCAAGTCGATGCCGGTTCCGGCTAGAGAATCTGTCACATCGTATTCGTAGTCTTTCGTCGGTCGCTCGGCCGGTCGTTGCGGAGGGCCCATGACGTTTTGGCTTGGTACAGGCGATGCCATTGCTTGTGGCTGCTGTTGCTGTGGGTGTAAGACAGGAGCCATCATTGCGTTTGTGTACTGCGGCATGGGCATGGGCGGAGGCTGAGGCTGCGGAGTAAGTAGGGGAGGTGTGGCAGTGCCTGCACGCGCGTCGGGCAAATTCAAGGAATGTGACTGATTTCCCTGTCCGTTGCTTCCTTGTCCCATGGACCCTTGTGCGTTTCCTTGCACATGACTTCCATTGTTGTAGGATGTATTGTATCCAGGGGGCTGAGGAGTACTTGAATGCGGAAACGCTGCTGGCGAGGCGGCGTTGAGTGGTGGGCTACCAGCGACGCCGGGACTCGCGACAAAATGCGAAGCAGCGTACGGAGAGCCTGGCCGCGAAGCTGGATCGTCGGTACGAACTCTCTTGTTCGGAGGAAGCGAAAATCCTGGCTGTTGAGGGGTGGGCGAAGGGCTGTGTTGCGACTGTGGAAAAGCCGGTAGAGGGACTTGCGACTGAGACTGTGCCATAATAGAAGCTAGGCAGTGATGTATAGGTATCCCGGGTCCAAATTGATGAATCGAAAAGAATACTGTTGTCCGGTCTTTTTCTCTTTTTCCGGGAATGTACGGTATACGGGCCTAGGCGACGGCGGTAGTGATGAGGAAATGTCGATGCGGTCTGCGTCTGGCAGGCAGAGAAGCCCGTCACATAGAAATGAGCTATTCCATTCGATGAACAAATGCCGCTCTGACGTTCTCAAGGTGATGATCGATGCGATGACGAGACACTTCGGATATTGTTGGAGCTAACGCGACGTACAGCTCAGTTCGAGGCGCGTAGAAGTTGAAGTCGTTTGGGATTTGTGGATCATGCTCTGCGGTCGTAGGTGATGGAGGAGGGAAGCGGAGATCGAGATACCTGTAGAGTGGTGGGTTGGGGTTGTTACGGAAAATCAAAGTCACGTGCACAAACTGTCGACGGGTTGGAGGAAAGACCGACCTTTTTCCGCCTTTGAAGGTTGGTTTCACAGCGTGACGTGACTTGCTTCAGATCCTGTATCATTTGGTATCATTGCCACCATGCGATACGCTCTGAGCATGCAGCCAACGTGAATCGCTCTTCTGGGATTTTCGCTCGATTGATGTGATCCAGCAGGATCATTTCCCTTCTCTAAGTGCTGGCTGACTCGGCGGACGATACTCGGCCCATGTAGAGAAAGCAGGCACCTCTAGTATTCTTGCGCGTCTCTACAGAAAGCGGTCTCAGCCTCGCGATAAATATGGCTTCCAAACGAAAAGCGTCTGCAATGAACGCGGCGGGCTCTGATGAGCCGGTGGATCCGTCTGACGAGTTGATGTTCCTGTGCTTGGGGGGCGGTAACGAGGTCGGGCGTTCGTGTCATATCGTCCAATACAAGGGCAAGACGGTCATGGTGAGGCAGATAGCTTGATCCACGCTCACACACGTATGCATCATGAAGTTGACCCTTGCCTGTTGTCTGTAGCTCGATGCTGGAAACCACCCTGCCTACGATGGTCTTGCTGCGCTCCCATTCTACGACGATTTCGATCTCAGCACTGTAGACGTACTGTTGATCAGCCAGTAAGTACATGTTGCTCTGCTGCCGTACGATCCCGGACGAGATGCAGCGAGAGGCCCGTGGCGTAACGTTTGTACAGCATGGCGATTAGGCGTACTTTAGTTCTTCCTCGATGATACCCTTTTACGCCCTCTTCTACATTCTTCTTCCTCACTTCTCCTCTTCTTATCTTTTCATGTGGTTGTACGCCTGCATCTGTATGCAAACGAAATGAATATAAATATTTACTGTTTCCTACAATGCTCATGCCTGCGCCAAACCAGATTGATCTTTTGTCCCGTCCCGTGAACGATTTTTATCGCGGATGGCTTCTCCATTGTCACGCAAAGCCCTGCCTCAAACCTTGTTGAAATGAGCCAAGCTAACGATATGTGCCTTAGTTTTCATGTTGACCATGCCGCATCTTTACCATATGTTCTTGCAAAGACCAACTTCCGCGGCCGCGTATTTATGACGCATCCCACCAAGGCTATCTACAAATGGCTCATTCAAGACAGTGTACGGGTGAGCAACACATCGTCGAGCTTGGCCACTCCTCCGGTATATACAGAGCAAGACCACTTGAATACCTTTCCTCAAATTGAGGCAATCGATTACCACACCACGCACACCATCTCTTCCATACGAATTACCCCCTATCCTGCTGGCCATGTGTTAGGAGCCGCCATGTTCTTGATCGAAATCGCCGGGCTGAATATTTTTTTCACCGGCGACTATTCTCGTGAACAGGATCGGCATTTGGTCTCGGCAGAGGTACCCAAAGGCGTCAAAATAGACGTACTGATCACGGAATCAACCTACGGCATTGCATCGCACGTCCCTCGTCTGGAGCGCGAACAGGCATTAATGAAGTCCATCACCAGCATTCTCAACAGGGGCGGCCGTGCCTTGCTGCCGGTGTTTGCGCTGGGCCGAGCCCAAGAGCTGCTACTCATTCTAGATGAATACTGGGGCAAACATCCGGAATATCAAAAATACCCCATCTACTACGCCAGTAACTTGGCGAGGAAGTGCATGGTCGTGTACCAGACTTACGTGGGAGCTATGAACGATAACATCAAGCGCTTATTTAGAGAACGCATGGCCGAGGCCGAAGCTAGTGGTAACAGTGCCGGTAAAGGCGGACCTTGGGACTTCAAGTACATTCGATCGCTGAAGAATCTGGACCGCTTTGACGACGTGGGCGGCTGTGTCATGCTTGCCAGTCCAGGTATGCTGCAGAGTGGCGTGAGCAGAGAGCTCTTTGAGAGATGGGCACCGAACGAGAAGAACGGGGTCATTATCACCGGTTACAGTGTCGAAGGCACAATGGCTAGACAGGTCATGCAAGAGCCGGATCAAATTCCGGCCGTCATGTCTCGCAACCTGGCCGGCGGAAGAAGAGCGCCTGGCAGTGAGGGAGAACGGGCTCTCATTCCTAGACGATGCAGCGTAGCAGAGTATTCCTTTGCCGCTCACGTCGATGGCGTTGAGAACCGCGAATTTATTGAAGAAGTAGCAGCACCTGTTGTTGTATGTGGTTCATCATCCTCGTCTTCTTCACAAGCCCCCTCGGCCTTTTCTTTCCCCTTTTCCCCGTCTCAAAGTAACATGCGCTGCGAGTCCATCGGATTGAAACAAATTGGCATGGCTGACTCTCGATTCACTAATAGATTCTCGTACACGGCGAACAACACAACATGATGCGTCTCAAATCCAAGCTTCTCTCCCTCAACGCCTCAAAAACCAACAAAGTCAAGGTCTACTCCCCACGTAATTGCGAGGAGCTTCGCATCCCGTTCAAAGCCGACAAGATGGCCAAAGTTGTAGGCAAACTCGCCTCAATTCCACCCCCGCAGGACCTCACGGGCGACGTCACCAACGCGCCACTCGTCACGGGTGTTCTCGTCCAAAACGACTTTAAGCTTTCCCTCATGGCCCCGGAAGACCTGCGCGAATACGCAGGCCTCAACACCACAACCATCACATGTAAACAGCGACTCACACTAAGCGCCGCAGGCATCGACCTCATCAAATGGGCGCTGGAAGGAACGTTCGGTACCGTCGAAGAACTTCCCGAGATGCGACGCCAGCAGCCTAACAATAAGAACGACGAGGTCTCTAAGAATGACACTAGCGAACAAGCGGAAGAAGAAAAAGACCAAGGTACCGCCTCCGTATTAGACGACGATGATGAGTACATCCCGGATGCAGCAGAAGAAGAAGCGAAACAGGAAAAGCAAACGAAAATACAGAAGCAAGAGCAAAAACAAAATCTAAAGCACCAACCTGAAGCTGCAGACGAAGAAGTAGCAGCCCTAGTAGCAGCCTACCTCGTAATGGGCTGCGTTACAGTGCGCTACCGCACAAACTGCGAGGTCGAGCTCGAATGGGAAGCCAACATGCTCAACGACGGCATCGCCGACTCGGTCATGGCCGTCCTCTTCAGCGTCGAATCCTCCCCCGCAGCCGTCAAACGCTCCTCGGCCCACTCGCATTCGCATTCGCATCATCATCATCATCATCATCATCACGATCAACCCACGGTCACGAATCCCCATGCCCACCCTTCACCATCAGACCGCTTGGACCGCCTCTTCTGGTTCCTCGAAGCCCAATTTGGCGCAGATAACGTCGCCCCCGTGGAAATACCCCGTCTTGTAGAGCTTGAGCCCGAAACGTCCTTGAAGCAGGTAGATGCTACCCCCGCAGAAGACTCCATGGAGGTCGACACCGATACCGAGGGGACCGATCCCACCAAGGAAGACATGCTGCGGGAGAGGCAGGCAAAGGAACTAGAGCGTCTGCATAAGATTGGGATTCCAGTGCCGGGTGTGTCCATCAAGGTGGACAAGATGCATGCGACGGTGTGGCTGGAGGATCTGGAGGTGGACTGTAATAATAAGGTGTTTGCGGATAGGGTGCGGGCTGTGGTGGAAAGGGGGGTGGAAGTGACGGCGCCGCTGTGGGGATAGATACTCGCCTGCTGAGGGTGGTTATGTACATGTGAAGGAGGAGGAGTGGGAGGAGGAAAGACAGTGTTCAAAATATGCACCTTTGATGTCTTGCGTTGCACTTGAAAAATACAAGAAGGGGGGGGAACTCATGGGTCACGGTCGATCCGCATCCGTCGAGGGCTTCCCATCTATTATACTTGATGACAGGCTATATAGATGAATGTATAGCCTTCCATCTATCCAAGCACATAAGCACAATCTATCTACAAATTGGCTATTGCAATAAACATACTCTAGGATGCAATTCAACGTAATGGTACAGAACTACTTTAGGTCTACAAATTAAAAACGAAATGAGGCTCGGCATGTCCATCGCCTGAGCAGTACAAAACGCACATACGCACACAACGAACACACCATCTATGTACTACTTTCCTTCCTCGTCAGCTTTTCCTTGTTCATCCCAGGAATTCCTTTAGCTCCTCCGACTCTTCGAAAAGAACGTCGAAAGAAAACGGCGCGAACGGCCAGCCGGCGAACTCGGCGAACTTTGAAAACGACTCAACCCACGCCAGTCGGAGGGAATGCAACATGGCACTGGTACCTTCCATGCAAACCAGAATGGCGATAGCTATTGAGGGGGGAAAGTTCGTTAGCATTATGCATAAGAAATACTCCAGAGAAAGGAGAAGTAATATCAAAAACTTACTGAGGAAGAACCACAGGTAGAAGCCGACGACAATCATGAGCACACCGACGATGCCTTCCATGGCCAGCGTGTTGGCAATAGTCATGTCCCACAGCACAATACTGAGCTGTTGATGCGCAAGAGACAAAGCCCAGAGACGCAAATACGAGGCGGTATGGGAAACGCAGTTGAGACAGAATTCTGGATTTCAAATGTCAGCATGTTCGTGCTTCTTCTATCCATAGACAGGATAAAGGAGGGGATAAGGCTCGTACCGATAGTATGAATGATTTGATGAATCATCACCTCTGAGAATTCAAACTCCTCGTGCTCTTCATCAATGTTTTGTGAGATCATAGCTACACCCTCGCCATCCTCGTCGAAGCTATCGCTGTGGCCATTCGCCAGCCCCTCGTTCTCATCGTCGCCATCCAACGCACTAACACGAGACGTCTCGCCGATACCCCGATAGCCTTTAGCTCGAGCTCGGTTGTGCTCCCATCGCAGGTAGAATGGCTTGAGAAAGAGGAGGATGGGCACCTGGACGAACGCTAGCAGGAGCAGAAAGAGCTGAACCGTAGCTTGGCCCTTGTATAGCGGTATGTCCAGAGTGCCAGGCTGCAGGAACATGTAGATGAGCATGTTCAACAGACCAGGTGGCTGGCCACCGATGGCTGGGTCGGAATTGGTCCAGTCAACGGTCCACTTGTAGATAATACAAACAACCAAGTATCCAAAGATGGACTGGAAGAAGATCATGCCTGGTACAAAGTTGCCCCAAATGTCAATGGGCCTCTTGAAATGCTTGGCATTGATATAGGCAAAGCACAGGGAGTAAGTCATGTGAGCCCAGCCGAGAATGATACTCATCTTCATCTTGTAACTGTTGCTGAAGAGAAGAGAGTTCTCCGTACCGTGCCATGCCCAGTCGAGGCCAAAGGGATACCGGTACCCATTGTCGTTCAATTCAGCAACAATGGTTTGCCCTGGCTCGTAATGTTCTGGTCGTGGGTAATGCCAAGCGCTGGGGAACAGGGTCATGGACTTGGAAAACACGTCGTTGTAAATAAGACCGGTGAAGACGGAGAAGACCGCCATGACCAGAGCAATGTAGCGGCCGTAGAAGATCATGGCAAACAACTCGAAGCTGACCTTCTTCAGCGACTTCTCCCAGTAGATCATGGCAAGTGCAGCGGACAACATGATGATCGCATGGCCGAAATCACCAAACATGACAGCGAAGAGGAAAGGAAACGTCACAAAGACCGGCATGGCAGGGTTGACTTCCTGATAACTTGCCGTGCCATAGGCGTTAACAATGGTCTGAAACCCCTCTGTGAATTTGTTCGTTTTGAGGTACGTCGGCGGAGTCTTGTTCGTTCGGATCTCGTTGATAATGCAAGGGACGGAAAGACCAGCACGGTTGGTGACGTCCTGCAGGGTTGATCTGATCAGAGACAAGTCATTGGTGGGACACCAAGCTTCGGCAATGAGCGTCCGCCGGGCACGATCGTACGAGAACATGTTCAAAGTGCTGTAGACGGCCTTTTCCTTGGCAATCAACACCATCCATGCTGACAATGACTGCGAGATTTGTTTCAACTCGGCCTCCAGAGTGGTTTGTGTATTCCGAAGAACATTCTGGACGTCCTGAAGGCGGTTGTTGACTTCGTGGATCTGATCGCGTCGAAGATCGCTATTCTCGTCTACGTTGTACACGTCGGCGCCCATGGACTCGGAAATCTTTCGAATCTTGGCCAAGATCTCCTTGCCGTGAGCGAAGATAACAAAGACGTTTTTGTTGATGGCTTCATTGTTGGAAGGATCGATGAGGGGCTCGGGGATCTCGGACTGGTTCATGTACAAATTTCCGCGGAGTGTACGCCAGAGAATGCGCTCAAAAGCAGCCACACGCTCCCTGCCAATGACACCAGCCACAAAGCCAATGTTCATGCCCGAAAAGGATCGCTCAACCTCAGGGGCTTCTCGGTGCTGCTCTATATCGGAGAGCAAGGGGGCATCATCATTATCGGTTGACGCACGAATGTCCTCTACGCTGCCGTGAGCGCGATCAAAGAAGCTTCCGGCCTCCCTCAAAACCCAACGCCATTCGGTCAGGTCACCTTCCCGCTTCTTCAAAGTTTCGTAGCTGTCGTTAAGAGCAGAAACACGTTGTTCGAGCTTCTGACTTCGCTCGGCGAGCTCGTCGATTTCGGACGTCGAGGGGGACGCAAGTCTATCCGTATCCAGGTCTAATTTTCGGAGAGTGATGCCGGTCTTATCCATCTGGGAATGAAAGTATCCTGCGCATTGTCAGAGTCTAAGCCAAGCGAAACCCCGCGTATAGGGGGGTGTTTTGAACATGACGTACGCAATTGCCGCTCCACGTTATCGAGGCGTCGAATTTCCTGGGTAAACGTTCGCTGGAATGCGCTCACATCCTCGTTTAACTAGAACACGTCAGCCCTGATCAATCGCTTCAATCGGTCTACAGGCTTCACGGAACGAGGAGATGAAGGGGTCAGGACGCAGGGGAAGCATGACCAGCTGACATACGTCGCGGAATTGGCACAATCCAAGCTCACCGAGCGCAGTGACGACCTCCCGACCGATCTCATTGGACACATAGAGCTGAACCATGCTCATGTCCGCTGAGCGGAACGGTGTGTCCTGCTTTGGAGCCATGACGATGTATGATAACTCCCGAGTCGTTGACCACGGCGCTGTTCAACCTCCTTGTCGTGTACAGGGAGGCGTTAGTCCAGACTACAACTTGAGGCTCAGACAGCAGGAGGCGTTGCTGCTTTGGGCCCACCTAGGTCACGTGCAAATCTGGATCGCCCAACTTGCAGATGACATAATTGTCGAACTCATCAGTGCACACGGAGATTACGGAGTATGTACCTTAATGTACCTACACATAAGCTCTTCTTGACTCATTTTCTGAATCACATTCTCAGAAGGAAACCATCACAAGTCACAACGTCTTCACTCACAATGGACTCAAGACAACGGATCAGGAAACTGCACGTGGCTCTCAATTCCAAACAAACAGCAATGACTACTACATGACTGGCGATACTGTTGATACGCGTTTCACGTCCGCCCGGCGAAGAAAGGCCCTACCGAAGCCCACAACCCAAGACCGGCTCTCGCCGCAAACCCGAACGCGAATGGGATGCACTTTTCCCGTGGAAAGAGACGAGGTAATGTGTGTGTCTACGTCGTGTCATTTAAAATAGTTACAAAACAGAATCGCGCTCTATGTAGGAGCTGTCCGAAAACCTCGTTGTGCGGGCATGGATGATTTGGAATCTCGACGCCTCCGCCCAAACAAAAGCGTCTGGCTCTTTGGATCAAAATCCTCGAGTGACGCTCCAAGGTAAAGATCGTCTGGAAGCCATTAAGGAACTCCTCAGTCGCACCTTGAAGGAAGTCTTGGACGACTTCCAGATCGAGTGAAGTTCTGGTTTGTAAACTCTTTCCAATACATAGGACGGAAGTACTATCGGAGGATTCACATGACCTCGATCCCTGCTCGCGGTTTGTTTTTTGGTGAGAACTGCATAGGATATGTACAAAGGGTAGTCAACCCATATCGAACATAGCATCCGAGTATCTCGAATCCTGTTGTGATTGTTAAGTAACAGTCTTATTCAGCAGAATCGGGCATTATTAAACGCGAGCGACATCTATTCCCACAATCGCAAGTCTTGTTTACAAACATGTGAGCGTTCGAAAACATAAGAGGAATGGGTGCAACTAAATATTGGCAATGTGCACGCTTACAGGACTTTTCCGTTTGAAGATATTTAACAAGTATAACTACTAAGGTACATAAATGATAAAACGTCCAAAGTTGGTATCGAGGGATGGGTATGCGGCTACTTTCTTCTTTTCTCATCGCTGGGTATATTCTTTTCCATCAATGATGCTTTTTAGAAAGACAACGCCATCCGAAACTCCTCGTGCTAGAAATGGCAAAATTGAAGGAAGATGAGATGAGATGCCGTGCTGGAGAAAATGCGATTTCGAGTGAAACAAAAACAGACGAACCAGAAAGCACCCCTCAAGAACAGAATCGCATTTGAGCCGTTCAGTTCGTTAAATTCGTCGCCCAAACATGAACGAGCCGTACATCCCTCCAACTTCAGCCACTGCCACAGGGATTTTGCGCATCCCCCAGCTCTCTGCGCCCATTTTCCACCATCGGGCACCGTTGTCTCTGGTTGTTCCATCGGAGTTGAGACGAACTAGCCAGTAGCGACTGCCAAACTCTTTGGTCACCCAGCCGACTCTTTGAAGATTTCTGCTAAGCTTGGCAGCCCGTTCGTATGCTCTCTCTTCGATTTCGATGACTTGAAGGGGGGCACAAGCCGGTGCAAGCAAAGGACTGGCGCTTCCAATGATGCTATCGATGTCGGCGATGTCGAGATAGCTAAGATTATGAGGGATCCACTGTTTATCTTGGTAAAAAAGATTGTGAATGTCGCTCATGTCCAGCCCGCGCCCCACGGCGAGCTCTTCGAGAGATTGTATCAGACGGCTCAGCTCAGGGAGATGGGATGCATGCATTCTGCTACCTCGCAAACTGAGTGACTTCAGCGTCTTTGGCAGAACAGGCAATAGTTGATCTACATCTTCCTTTCCCAGGAGAAGGTGATGAGTAGGATCGGTAGCCAAACTCAAGAAGACCAAAGAGTCCTTTACGGCTGGATGAGTCGTGACAAATTTGACTACTACTTCAGCAGACAGTTCCTTGCACTTAGCTAGGTTCAGGTGAGTGATTCTTGCAGTAGCGGGAATGGATTCCAAAGCTTTGTTCGTGATGCGCGTTCCAGCAACATCGAGATGCGTGAGGTTGCCCAGTCGCGGCAGAGCTGTTTCAAAAACAGCCGACGGAAGACCGATACATTTGTGGAAGGAAAGTTTGGAAATTGAGAGCTTCTCTGGCCAAGGTTCCTGCAGGAATGTGTTGAAAGAATTTTTGAAGGTGGTCGAAGAGCATCCGCAAAAGTCGAGTGCCTGCAGCTTGGGCATATCAAAGAAAAGCTTCCGGAGCACTGGAGGGCCGAGATCAGTGTCCAGATATTCCTGAGCCAGGAATTCCTGCAAGTAGGGCGTAAGCTCGAGACACTGCGTCAGTGTTTCCGTCGTCAGGTTCTGTGTTTTGGCACGCTCGCTGGCAGTGGAAAAGAGCATGGACGGGTTGAAGTGGCTAAAATCGAGTCGACGAACGATTGTAGCGAGAGCGGGATATGAGAGGATCGTGTTGAGAAATTTGCGAAAGATTCGCGAGTGCGGAATGGTGATGTGTCGATACAATGTGGTCAAAGTAGTGGCGTGAATAGATCGTGAGGTGAGAAGCAACGCCATCAAATCAGTGTTGCGCGTGGTCAGGCCGTTTGGTGGAATTTCAACCACCAACAAATCGATGATATCGCCTGGTTCAAGGTAAGCAACGAATTAAGCTATGGTGGACTTTGTATTGATGACAAGATGAATGAGTGCAGAGTATGTCTGTACGTACCCAGAACTTCGCTTGGAAGCCTCTCGAGTGGTGAGTTTCCAACGCCATAAACACCGGAAGGCTTCCTTGTGGGTGGAGGGGTCGCAGGTGGCGAGTCCCAGGTCATGCTCAACTTGCGTAGATCCTCATAGCTGCGACTAGCCGCTTTACCCTTGAGAGGAATTTCTTTCCATCCTTTGAAGCTGTCAGGCGGAAACCAGAAGCCATGAAGCTTGCTGTGTGGCTGAGTCAATGGTGGTCGGAAAGACAACTGGGCGAGCTCCGAGGTGGGCGATTCGTCAAAGACATCTTCGGGAGTCTCGATGTAAGAAGAAACCTTGGAGCGGGTGAAGGTCTGAGCAAGTCCATCATCGTTCTCTCTGACGGACGAAAAGGAGGATCGGGAACCACTATCGGATGGAGATAAGGCGCGGGCCATGTTGGGATTTGCTAAAACAGATGTCTCGAAGTCAAGCACCCGTCGGTGCCCGGCTCCATGGGGTACAGCCATATAACGGGGGGGAAGGTAGGTTGAAGCTTCAAGCAACCAAGTCGCCGAGGGACCGTTGTGAGGAAATGGATGAAGTCGTGCGTCTCGAATGAATTGAAAGGTCGTCTTGACTCACAGACACCGCGATGCGAACTCTGAAGTGTATGAGTATGGGTAATGGCCAGAGTCGAGGGAGGCAAAAATCACCAAGTGCACTAATAAGGGAGGTTTATGTCGTCGGTGGTTTTTGCTGGGTTATTTGTAAGTTCCAGATGGTGGCGGGCGACTCATGTTGGTCTCACAGCGCCATCGGAGCCACTCCGCACACCCTTCCCCCTTGTTCAGTGGTGTTCGCACGCCACAAGGCCCCGCAGCGACAGTGACAGTGAGTGGCGGCAATGGCATGGCATGGCAGCACACCTGCGAACCTCTGCAAGTTTTTTCCTGCCCCTGCCAGTTCCGTCTTCGACCCTGCGATGATGCTGCGTCGCTCATCTCGACGACTTCTGGTCTTTTATTAGCGCGTCACGAGCCTGGGGAATTGAGAGGATTGGGTAATGGAAATTGATGACAGGGTCGCCGTTGAGAACTTGAGGGTCATGTGAGCACTCCTATCATGTCCTATGGGTCTCTTACTTTTCATGAGTTCCTTCTTCTGCTCCTGCTCGGCTTGTCCATGCCGTGACTCTTAACTTCTTAAGTTCTCACTGCTCACAGTGCTCAGGCACTTCCTTTTTTTGTTGGTCTGAAGTTCTGAACTGCCTGTCCAGGTGGATCCCAACAGGGACATGCAGCTGCAGTGTTGCCAGCCAGTCTGAGACGCCCCTTGCCGTGGCTCCCATTGGCTGCTTGCGGTCTTAGAGGGCGAAAGTAGACAATACCTAGGGCGTGGGATTGGCACCATTATCATCGTCATGCTCGAGGACGCCCTCAATTCGCACCAAACCGACGAGCATCAGGCATGAATGATGAAGCAGTGAGCACGTGCGGAGTATGTACGACCAATTCTTGCACGCCCAACATGTCGTCGATAGGTACACCAAGTCCAGCTTCTCAATCGACCGACGCGAAGTTTCAGTTTCGATGCCGTAATGAGAACCTCGGCGCCAGGGTCGCCTCCCTTTCCTCACGATTCTACGGAGGCCCATGAATATCTACGTATGTTATAAGTCTTTCGTGGCACATTCTGGCTTTCCTTTTGGTCGTCATCAACACCACAGCAACAAACTTGATTGTCATACCAGAGAGTTTAGGAATTTAAGCGTGCTCGCGACCTCGTGCGGAGTGTCGTGTCGTACCGCACCACATCTCCGAATGACGACTTTTTTCATGACGTGCCACGTATATTGTGAAGGCACTGGCAATGCATGTCAGAAAGCTCATTGCTTCGGATCTAACGGCGATGCGGTGCAACCGTCTTATTAGTGTCTCACAATGCTCAGTTGCTGATCTCGGAACAATGAGCCGAGTCCGCGACGTGGTTCAAGTCAGGTGGTTTCGCGATTTCGCGGCCAACGACGGAAGCGTCATTCCTGCAAGTACCTAGAGCCTATGTAGGTACATACTCCGTACATCATACGGAGTATGTACGGAGTACCTGCTCATGTAACGAGCAATTTACTCCGGTATCGCAAGCTTGTTTCCACTCTACGGCAACATCCCGCTGCGTGGATTTTCGCCTCCCGGCCCGCTGTTTCGATTATGCGACTAGCAAAAATATAATTAGGGGACTTGCTTGGACGATGGAAAGAACTTTGCGGAATATATGATGTAATTAATAATATACTCAACAGATATCAGGGCCTAAATCACGGCTTGCAACTTGTCTCACACGACTCTTGGCACTCTTGGCGCTTGCATGCCTCATCCAGTGTACTGGATCTTAGGTATGGGTGCTACAGCAGTCCAACGTGGAAGCTTGAGATTTGCACCCTCCCACCCCGGAGTAGGTAGATACATCATACATGTATGTATGTAAATGTATTGAATACATGTACATACATATGTACCTGGTATGTACTCTGCACATACTCTGTATGCCGTTCCATAACAACCCCGTGCTATTCCCTGCATCTGCAACCGGCATGATCATCCTTATCCGTTGTGCAGGGTGAATTCCGAATACCTATCAAGGCTACGGGCTAGGTATGAGGGCGTGGATTTGGCGAGTTTTGGAGTTGAGAGTCGCCCACGTCTAGAGACCGGCTCCATGCGCCTCTTGTCGTGTCTCAGTCAGGTTTGAACGCAGCGACAGCAATATGTAAAAGGCACAGCGGCGCAACCATCACAGAGCGTAGGTAGCCACTTCGCCAGAATCGCTTCCAGATGGATGGCTCAGAATCCTTTTACGTAGGCATGTATGTACGTAATGTACATATGCATTTTATTCGGTGCCACGGTTGGCCTGGCTAGGTGACCCGTCACCCGATCCTCCATCGGCCATGCCAGTTCATACAGCCAATGTTGTCGTCATGTAATACGCTGCCGGGCACTGAAAGTGACGTTGAATAGTGACACTGGATAGGTATTCGAGCACCATCGACTCTCACAATGATCGAAATTCATCTGAGTGTCCTTCGTTGTGTATCTCAGATACCTATGTAGGAGAGAGATCTGTGGGCAGCAACCTTTTTATCTTGTTGAATTACGGAAAAGGCCTGGAAGTGGTGCGCTCCCGCAGGGTAAAGCGCCCATAAAAGGAGGTTTGCCAGGAAACGACTTGCACCTCGCGAGTAGAAGACGAGCTTCATGATCAGGGTGATACTTGAATGCGCGAGTGTTTTCTGATTGGGCTCAGATTGCGAGATACAGTAAGTAAGGCCAAGGTGAAGTTGTCGCCGGTTTATAAGAAGATGTAAGAATCCAAGAAGAGGTAGCGCTGCTTCAGTCACGACTCACCAGTGACTCCAGAGTCCAGACTCCACGTTATGACGAAAGCGCTCGTCACTGGTCAGTGATCGTCACACGGAGTCGGCGGCTCTCTTTTCCGCCATGGCCAATCATGTTGGCGCAGCACGCGCCCCTCTGCAAGAGACGTGCAGGCTGAGCCCAACAGTCAGCCAGTGACAGAAGCTCACAGGGCCACGCAGATCAGAGGCAGAGCGAGCAACGGACTTTGGGACTCTGGACTGAGTCTGGAGTAATCACTTGCTTGAGCACGCAGATATGTAATCTGCCTCTTCCTGCATCCCGCGACCCCTCGACCTCTTCTCGACCCAGCCGCACTACCTTTAGGCGTGTTTTCTTTTCAGCAGTCTTTGATGTAGCTGTACCATGGCCTAGATGCTGAGGGACTCGCCGCACTTCTCTTTGAAACCTCGTCTCCCTCGCTCACTCTGGTGGCCGCCTCGCGTTGCGTCGGTTGAGCAGCCAGTGCATCGCTCGCAGACCCTTCATCTCCGACCAAACAGACCGTGAGCCGCGTCCAGGTTCGACACGTATCCAGTACAGCTATCATGAAGTCTGCGAAATCCATGGCGGTGGATGCCCCATCGCATCGGAGATCCCAGCCGTCACGACAAGCACGAACGAACCCTTCACGACGCCCTGCCAACGCCGCACGAGCTGGTGAGAGTAGCAATGCCGCCAATGGCAGCCGCTCCTCAGGTGCCCAACCCGTGGAAATTTTGCCTGCCATTACTCATTTCGCGGATGGCATGTCGGCGCTGCCGAAAGAGCTCGTCCGACATTTCACTCTGCTCAAGGAAGTAGACGCCAAGATTTTCGCCCCCGAAGAACAGCTCTTCAAGCTCGTCGCGGAGACCGCAAAGCTACCCGCGCCTAATACAACGCAAAGCGTGGCCTCAAATCAAGCGCATCTATTGTCGGCTGGTGATGATATTGCTGCTTCAGCTGCGCCCACCATCGATGTCTTCGATCCCTCCAACATTCCTCGCCGACAACTCTTCCGACAAACGGCTGTTAAGATTCAAGAAATGCTCGTCTCACTCGAGGAAAAAAATCATGTGCTTTGCACAGCCAACGAAGCGTTACAGCGACAGCTGGCACGGGTCGAAGACGTGTGGCCATATCTCGAGAATGAATTCAGCGACGAAGCAAAATGGGGCAGCAATACTCATTGGGCGTACCCCGAGAACAGGTCAAGCGGCAAAGTATCTCAGACGGAAAGAATGCGTCGAGACGGCGCCGCAGCCATCTCAGCCGCTGCGCAAGCTCTTGCTGAAGAGGCAGCCGCGCGAAGCGACGCCCGCAAACAAGCTGTGCAAGCTAGAAAGAACCTGAAGACTCAGCACCACGACTCGGATGCCGATGATCTCGAGAAGCGACCGAAAGAAGGACCCAAGAAAGGGGGGAAGTCGCGAAAGTCTGCTGCCGCTGCTGCCGCCGATACCAGCAATGTCAACGCAGGCGTGGGCTCAACGTCGAACGGCAGCCATCCTCCGAAGAGAAGAAAAGTAGAAAAGACGGCTAATGGAGATAAAGTGACGAGCGCAGCCGCTGCAAAGAATACCACCAATGCTGCTACCGCGGCTCCCACTTCCACCCCTGCCGCTGCCGCTACCGCTCGCGTCTCGGCCGCTTCCACCACTGCCATCACGACTGGCGCTGTCACAGCTGACACCGCCGTTGGGTCTTCGGGCTTGGCATCTGGAAGCAATGCACCGAGAACCAGATTGAGCAGTCCAAAGGGGACACCAGCTCTAGACGGACCAAAGAAGCGCAAAGCTTTACCGACGGGCAGCGGACAGGCAAAAAAGAAGTAAGCCATGTGCTTCGCATTTCTCCAAAGAGTTTAAGCTCTCTCATATCTCTGCCGAGTGATTGTACTAATATCTCTCTCTTTACCTATAGGACGCCCTCTACAACAACATCGCCTGTGATCGGCACAAACCTCGATTCGAAAGCTCCGGCTCGAGCATCTCCTGCGCCGGGCAGTGCGCCTGCACCACGCTCAGGCCCCGTTCGCGCCCGAAAAAACTCAATACAGTCCAATACAGATGCTACCAAAGGCCGGCCACCAACCTCGGCACCCGTATACAACAGCAACGGTCACGGATCCGGGGCTGACACGCCCGAACAGTCTTCCACAGCTCCATTTCCCAAACCAGGATCAGATGTGAAACCAAGCAAGGAAGCAGTCGCGCCTTCCAAGACGATGGAAACCATTAAAGGAGAGGCTCATAATCCCCAAAGCGCACCAAGCCCAACGAACATGACGATAGCGAAGACGATGACGACGACGACGCCTATGCCGTCCACCTTTTGCAAGAGAGACAGCATACCCGAAGAAGCAGATCAAGAGACTGAGACAGCTCCACGATCCGTTCCTACACCGGTGCCTAAAAAGTCAGGCCGCGCCAGCAAGCCCTCTACGCCAGCGCTGGCTACATTCCAAGAAGCAGCCGCGAGCAGATCACGACCATCTCGTGCCGCAGAGGGCAACAGCGGCAATAATAGCAGTAATAACAATACAAGTAATAACAACAGTCACAGTCACAGTCACAGCAACAGCAATAGCAGTAACAACCGCAAGAGCCACAAGAAGTCCAGCTCAGCGGCACAACAGAGCCTAATCCAGCAAGTGCACGCAGCAGACATAAACAACAGCATGCAGGTAGAAGACGAAGAAGGAGACATTGACGCCGACGAGCCAACATACTGCTACTGTAACAGCGTCAGCTATGGAGAAATGGTGGCCTGCGACGCGGATGGCTGCGAACGGGAATGGTTCCATTTAGCATGTGTAGGGTTGAAAGTCGCCCCCGGCTCAAAGAGTACGTTTATCACATAATCTCCCTCCCACCTCACACCCCTTCTTTTCTTCACTTCGATATCCATCATTCTTTTGAAGTGTCGCTGATGTTGATGCTTCTTGTGCAGCGAAATGGTATTGTGAAGACTGTAAAGATCGCTTGAAGATGAGCAGTAAAAAGGCCGGTCGGTAGGGAACCGCTGCGAAGAGAAATCCTTAAAGCACAGAATTGTTGTAGTCGTTTTTCTTTACTCTTCTTTCTGCCCTTTTTTTTTTTTAAAAAAATCTTCCAACGGGAAAGAGAAACTCCTTTTCAAACGAGTTTGGTACTTGATGATGGCTAGGGTAGGAAGGGCTCTTTTTTGTATTTCTTCTTCTACGGCTTACTTGGCGTGGGCTATGTGCTGCGGGAGGGGGGCAGGGGATTATTGGAGAAAGGAGAAAGAAAGGGGGATGAGCATGATTGGGCAAGGTAGCGGGCAGACGGAACGGGCCATGATGATAGATAAAGATGAGATGTTTGGAATAGGAAGATTTCTTTTTCTTCTTTCCTTTGTTTGAACTTTGGCTTTTGACGAGTTTGCGTTGGCCGCTTTGCCGTTGGAGGAACTTGGCTTGGCTTAGCTTTCAGGACATGAGCTTGAGATGAGGGATGCATGAGACATATATACATTATCTGGTCGTACTTAACGCCGCGCATACCATGCCAATCAAGTTTGCTATGTTTCTTATGAAGAGCGCATTGCTTGTGTGCGGAGAAGCCGACAAGCCCATTGGAACGGTAGATCCAATGGAGCCGTGTTCAAACTAGGTATTTCTTGACGTGGAGTTGATGCTTGTAATTCCCAAGTTCTCTGGCTATCGGGCCTCCACCTTGACAGCTCTGAGCTTGGTCACTGGAGTCTCTGCGGCTGCATTTTCAAGTTCCTCTCTTGCTGTGGTGGGGCAGTGGTCGAGAGAAAGCCGCAAGCTTGAATACTTTTATTAAGTCGGGCATATCTCGCTAGACATGAACGATGCTGTTGGTGAATTTCTGTAGGACAGTTGAGACAGTTGACAGAGAGTGAGAGCTCATGACAGTGACAGCTCTGTGCCGTCTTTCCTGATCCACAAACCCAGCCGAGTTCGGACCTCAACACAAAATGTACTCGATACAGTAAGCATAACAGCTGCATGTCGCCTTCATCTATGTGTCAGGACTCAGTACGAGACGAACGTCGAACTGGGCGCGGGGCTCAGTATAAGTCCACAATCAAAGGATACCTTTTAGAACCGCTATTTCACTGTGCGCGCCATCCATGCAGAGCTGTATCACGGCCAAGAGCAGACTTTGTCGTGTTAATTCCCTCTGGACAACAGCGGGACACATCGCCCTCCGCAGAAAAACCCGCCTTACATGCTGATCAACTCACGTCAGACCACGGGTAGGTATGTAGTAAGTAAGTCAATGATTAGTTATGTCAATTGATCAAGACAGACAAGGTAATGAGGATCCCGTCGTAATTCTCGCCCCAAAACGCCATGCCATGCGATGCCATGCAATGTCATGCTCCCAGATAGAAGCCAGAGTCAGACAAAAGGAATAATAAAAAAAAAAAAAAAAAAAAAAAAAAAAAA
>SRPS01000116.1:0-84864 GCA_018360175.1 Claviceps arundinis
GCGATGGATAGACCCAGGAGTGGATTTGTCGCCCTGTCGGCCAGAATTGCACCTTGAACTTGTGATTACAATAACTCGGGTTCCAAGCAGCAGACTGGGTTCATTCTAGGTTAAAAAACATTTCGTGTTTGCCTCTTTATTATGCTCCATGTTACCATTTGTTTATACCGGTATGGTGTGGAGTCAGTCCAGCTTTCTGGACCTGTCATTGGTCAGGTCCTTATCGTACATTATCGGCCGCTTTCATTGGTCAGTATACTTATCGGTCCTTATCAATCCTTATCTCCTCCCTTCAGTTTTGCCTATTTTTGGCGCGCTCTGGCACAGCTTCGCGTCACTGCACTTTTTTCTTGGTGGGGCTGTAAGGTATGTACCTAATGTATAGTACGATGAACAGCCTCGAGTGACTCAAGTGAGTCGAGTCTCAGGCGGCAAGGGGCCCTGCAGGCTGCAACTAATAGGTATACAATCTCCATCTCATCGACTCTTGCATCTCATTCTCACCATGGCACCTCATGGCACCCCTCATTATTGATCTCGAATGATCCGGAAGCGTGGACGGGCCGTACCCGCAACCGGCTGCTTCCCGCGTATAGGTATGTACATACATACATACCTACATGTGCTCCAGACTCCAGGCGCCTACGGAGTAGTGCACCCGAGAATGACAGGGTACAAGTAACAATACGGACGGAGTAGGTAGGTAGATGCATCATGCGCCCCTTATCCGACGGCTTGACTCTTGACTCTTGATGATGAGTGAGCTCACATGTCAATGTCTTGCGATGCGGGTGGTGGACGGGCCAAATAACTTTCTTTAGTTATTATTTATACGTCACACGCTGTTAGCTCGCTTGGCTGTCGTAACTTTAAGCCAACAAACAGGTGTTAGGATTGAAACAACGCCCCTCACAAAAGCGTTCCGTTATCGCACCTTATGCGACCTCTCTTCCCCTCCCCCTCAATCTCATCCTCGCCTAGTCGATTCCAACGACCTCAGTCAACGCTCAGCGTTTCGCCATATGTACTGCTAACTTCTAAGCCGGCCCGCCTCGATTCCCCAGCCAGACAGTAGACTCCAGAGACGGGAGGGCGATTTCACACCGAACTTGCCGCGATATCCCGTCGCTTCCTTCAGCGACAAGTTCCTGTGCCTCGAAGAAAACGATCCACGATGGCCTCCAGATCGGGGGCCGGCTCCAGCGGCCTCGATCAAAATGACACTCGAGACGAGGCAGACGAGTTCCCCCCTCTGCCCAGGTCAGCGCCTAGATTACCGCCGTTGCGCGCCTTGAACGGCGACCTCGTGTTGCCACCACCTGGGTTGGCCTCACTAAGTAGCTTGGCAACGAGCACTCGGCCTGCTGCATCGAGGTACTGGTCTACTGCAGCTCGAAGAGCAGAACGCATTCGGAACATCTACGACCACACACCAACCTCGGACGACCTGGGATCGAGCACCATGGATCATCCCTGGCTGACTTCCTCTCGCCGCGCGCTCCATTTGCGGCCAATTTATATTTCCGCCGCTGAACGGGACCGATTGGCTCGACCCGCAGATCTTGATGAGCTGGACCACCTTGACGAGGCCAACACCCAGCTCCGAACGCTTCTCGATATGACGACCCAAGTTCATCTGATGACTCCCTTACTGCAGTCGACGACATCCCCCACGGTTCGATCTCGTGACGTCTCTGATGACGACAATATCCGGAGCAAACGCCGCAGAGTTGGATCAAACCCCCCCGTACCTAGCTCCCGAGGGTTCCGATATGGCAGGTATGGGCAAGTTGAGCCCGGCCGCCTGCGAATGGAAATAGTCAGCTGTGACGGCGGCATGTTCTCCAATGAATCGTTCCGTACTGCCGACAATATCCTAAACGATGACGTCTCCACGTACTGCAGTACGGGGAATCGGTGCAACATCGTGCTGCGACACCAGGATGCATCCGTCTTCGCTCTAGAGGAGCTTGTAATCAAGACGCCTGGGGGGAAGAAATCCTCGCATCCGTATGTCTTTTCCAAAACAAAACTGTCCATCCCTTGCTGTCTCTGCTCCGATTTTGGCATGTGCTCCATGTCTGATCGTCTATTTCTAATACGCGCCTTCTTCTATCAAAGTGTTACCGAAGGCTTGGTCTTTATATCAATGGATGAAAACGACCTTCTCAACCGCACCGCCCATTATCAGATTCAGTACACAGATCAGCCCCATAGTCCTCGATCTGACGACGGCGCAGCATCGCAGCCGCCATCAGAACGAGACGCAACCCCCCGACACATCGTCTCCATCCGTCACCACAACGATGGCACCTCATCGACCCGAATCCACCATTCCCGTTCCTCTTCTCTCTCACAGAATCCCGCTTCCGCCGGATATCCATGGCGTTTGCCAGACATGCCACCAGAGTTTGACTCTTACCAACCTCACTTCAACATAACCACCGAACGCACCTCCGACGACGAAGAAAATGTCTCGCAAATCCCCCGCACACTCCGCCGGCCCCCCAACCGGATCGGTTCCCTGCCCTTTGAAACAGAAAGCTCGGACTCTGATCCAGATACTCCTCAACCACTCTCTACCAACTTCACCCGATACTTGGACCGACAACTATCAAACTCATCCGACTCACGATATACGCCCCGCGAAGAATACCGCGCAAGGGAAACAGACAGAGACCCCTACGACGTTTCCCTGTTCGAGGCCTGGGAGGCGCATAACTCAGCCACACAAGACGCCATCCGAGCTGTGGGCGGCGGATTACTCGTCCCGCATGCCAAGTTTTATATTGATAGGGAGACGTCACAGTGTACCATACGCTTCACTCCCGCTGTGTCGGGGCGATTTATCCTCCTCAAGTTGTGGGGGAGGCGGTTCGACGGGGTGAAGAGTGTTTATGTTCAGAGTGTTGTGGCGAAGGGCTTTGCTGGGCCTAGGTATTTTCCTTCTGTGCAGCTGGCCTGATGAATACTGCACTGTCACTATCACTGTCACTGTCACTGTCGCTGGTCTTTTTTCCTTCCCCTTTGCTTTTTTTTCTTTTATGTGAGTGACTGAAATGATTATCTATTTGTGGATTGCGACGATGGGATATCTATAGTGGGTACGGTTCAAGAGATTCAGCTTGAAATTTGCATGTAGTGCAGGCAGGAATGCGATGTGGCCAGCACGGCTTTTGCGTAGCAATTGTTCCTGGGTCAAATTAGGGCGCATGAAGGGGCGCAGTCATGCCAGTTCCATACATACACGAGCGTCGAGAAGACATGATGCTATACAGAGTGCAGACTCCGGAATACTCGGTGCCACGGTGGTTATTATCGGGGTTATCGTGCGATTTTTCAGGTAAACCGTGCCAACACAGTTCGGCCAACTCATCCCTATCAGGGAGATGGCTACACCAAAGTGACTTAACTCGAGGAATAATTTACCTAATAAGTGCAAAAATGAAAGACTAAAAAGTGAAAAAAAATATAAGATTTAAAAAAAAAAAAAAACAATCGTCTACATACAACAGCCGGTGTTCGCTGGTCGTCACCGACCCAACTACTAATCTGCCCCTTACAAGCTTGTCTATGGGAGAGCGGACGGGATCCCGAATTCTCTGGTAGGTATGGTCGTATGTACCGAGTTTTTCCCTAAGCTACATTATATCCGCTTTGTGAATGTGATCGGAAAGCGGACGGAACGGGGTAAACGCATGAATGGCATGCTTGGCTTTCAGTCTTCAGAAAGTACCTCATAGCCCTGTCGGGCATGTCGAATACCTACTTTTCAAGAAAGGCTATATTGAGCGGGTCTCACTAGGTTCATGAATTAATAATCGTGAGAAAAAAGTCAGAACATTCACGACTTTAGGGCGCTGTACTGTCTGTGGTTGGATCGCAGACCCAAACCCCTCATGCATCGCATCACGTCTCTCCATAGATACTCATAACAGAACATGTCGGCATTTCTCGTTTCTATGATTCTATTTTTATGCATGCTCCTTTGGGGCCATGAAAAGAAAAACTTCCCCGGCAAAGATGAAAACAGAACTTTTGAACGTCCCACCAGTAGAATCTATCCCAGAAATGCAACGAGGAAAGGTGGGAGATTTGAAAATTTGAAAAGGAAGAGCTGATGTTATGGCAGCGCGTTTACGGAGTCTCCTCTTTGGAGCAGGGGCCGATGGTCGTACGCCGTATCATCCCTTTGAGGGCGTGCCTGGCCGTTAGCGACAACATCGGCGTCGTTGCTCCTTCGTGAGAATTTGTCCTCGTGGGTGGTGTTGTAGTAGAAATACTGGCAGAACACGACAAAGTCCATCAGGAGAGTCACAAATGCGCCCGCCAGCCAGCTGAGATTCAGCAGCATGTACTTGCCGTAGATGCGTCCAACTTCTCCCGACTCGCACTGGCGGTGCTCACAGCGGGGTTCGTAGGCAACTATGGACAAGACATAGGTGACATTGCCGAGACAGGCAAAGATAAAGAAGAGCATGCTAAGCCCTTCGGTCGTCTTGCGCCGGTAGTTGAGGATGAGTTGGGGCACGCGGGACGCGATGTAAAAGACGGCGCAAAGGTAGCCAAATACCTGACCCCAGACACTGAACGTGAGAGAGTCTTCACCTCGTCCCGCGGACGGTTCTGTTTCGTCCCCTTTAGCCTTTTGGCCGAGGAACCACCCCAGAATGCCTGCAGCACAGACCATGAGGACAATACATGTATTCCAAATGACCGTCTGTAAAACCGTTGGAGGAGGGGGGTCGGCGTGAGAGATGTGCGGCACAGCAGGCGATAAGCCTGTCCAGTCAGACTCGTGACGACTAGCATCTCCCAGCAAAGCGGTTCCTTCGTTGGCATCGGCATTGACGTTGCCAGCATGGGCGCGGCTAGGCTCGGACGTCGAGGTGCATGGTTCGTCGCGCCAGGTGAAGCCTCGGTAGTAGAAGCATTGACCCAGGAGCACAACATCAGCCAGCGTGTAATAGACAGCGAGAATGATCTAGTCGAAGTGTATCAGGTCAGCATCAAGGCGCGGCTGAAGTGGCCGGACGAGGGAAGACGTTACGCACCATTGTGGGCAGGACGCCCTGAAGGACTGCGCCAGCGATGTTGAAGACATCTCCAATCAGCCACACAATGATGAACTGGATCGAAAGGGCTTCGGCAGAGCCGCATGTCCAATTTGCGATCAATTGCGGTGTGAAAACGAGCACTGATAGGAGGCCGGGTCAGTGTCTGGGTTCAGGGTCAGGGGACGCATGCGACTCGGGAGGACAAGAACGGCGCAGGGACAGCGCGGAGACGGCGCAAGACGGGTATTGGTTTTAATCGTACCCCAACAAGCAATCGAGATAGACCTGAAAGACACGGGAGGACACGTTAGCGAGGGAGCCGATGGCGGGAGTGGTGTGTTACAAGTGTGTAACGGGACGAGACAACGGATGAGTGGCCGCGTGCCGGTGTCGCATTGCAATGCATGTGTGTATGACGCATCGGGTATCGGACAGTCGACTCACCCGCAGATACCGGACACAGCGTCGACATCAAGATGCAGACCGTCCAGAGGAGGAGCCATGTGGACGGTGTTCCAGGCAGCTTCCAGATGAAGAAAAGATCGAACGGCCACAAGGGGGAACAGTGAACACAATGAAAAGTGAAAGAAGAAAAAATGAAAGAGGAATCATCCGCGGTGGATTCGGGGACGCCTCGGGTGGCTTGAGCATTCTGGAGTCTGGAGCACTGATCAGTCTGGTGACTCGGGCTGCGATAGCCGCGGTGGGCCAAAGCCTCATATGCGCAACTGCCGATTGCCGGCCGCTGACTGCCGGCGCACGGAGCCGGCTGCTCGTGAGAAAGATGTTGCTTGAAGCTTCTAAGTTCTATGTATGTAATGTATTTATGTACTTCGCTACTGACCATTGATGGCTCTGGCTTCACACCAGCACCCTCATCGCACTTGCCCAGATGTCTGCATGGAATTCGACGCTCATCGCTCGCTCCTGCTTCCCAATTGCTCAGCGGCCGACAACAAGGACGCAAGAGGAACTATGTAAGTCGGACCAGAGTCACTAGATAAACAGCGCTTCTTATTCTTTTCCTTCCGCGTGTTGCACCGTGTCATGTAATACTGTGCAATCCCATCGTGTTTCATTGCAATCTCGCACCGCCAGTATGATGCCAACAAACTTACCAACAAACTTATCCAAGAAATTCTTGATATTTCTCGTCGCCTCGTATACCATCACCAGCTTTATCCTCTTCATCATGTCGCTGATTACGTACCACAAGGCAAGGAACCGCGTGTCCATTGTGGAATGCAAATTCGGAGGCAGCGAGTGCAACATGGCCGCCTGGGGAACATATCCCCTAATTGCCGCCGCAGCTGCCATTAGCGTCCTCACTGCGTCCACCATGTTGGTCAATATGATCGCCTACGCAAGGAAGGCGACGGTTGACCCATTATACGTCTTCCGTGGCATCTTGGTCACCTTGCTTGTCTTGATACCCGTCGTCGTCATTGGATGGATAAAGCCTTCGGTTTCTGTGTCCAAGGCGACAGATATGATGGAACGTCATTCTGCCGGCTTTGTGGGACTCGCTGGCACGTTTCTGCTCCGAGCAGCTGGGCGTCTCCCTGGCGCGGCCACCGTCGCCATGTGCCATTTCAATCTGTATGTCGAGTGCATCCTGAAAGTTGGCAGGTTCTCATCTAACAGTGAGGGGTTGACAACAGCTTTTTCGGCGCCATGATTGCTTGTCTATCTGCTGCCATGGCATCACCTGCCTTGGTTGATGCTGTTGGTGTTGGTGGAGAAGCTTAAGGAGGTGTTGATCAGCGTTTGGTGATGCAGAAAGGCTGTCGGTTCGAAAAAAGGGCTATATCTCGTACCAGGGGTGCAAATGAGTCTTTTCAGTATGAATAAACAAACAGTCGTTATCTTGATCCGAAGTCCCAAGACGGGCTCATTGCCAAGCTGCTCCCGTGTCGCAAGCTCAGACAGTGTGGAGTGAAGAACTGAGATCATTACTCATCATGAGTCTCCACAAAGACGCAATTTGCCGCGAGAGTCGAGACCGTTTTAATGTAATGACGTAATTGCTCTTCTCGTCGGGATAGGCTCCATGGACCATGATCCTACGACAGATGGCGCATGAATAACCTGCAAAACCACGCCCTCGCTCCAAACGCCTATTTGATCTATCATCCCCCCCGATGACTACCACTCCCCCTCTTATGCCCGAGCACCCTGCTCTCACCAACGACACCTCGATGCTGACTCGACGCTTCGGCAAAGAAGTCATCAACTACTTCTCCGGCAGCCGCCTTAACCGCTACTCGTTCCTGCGCTCCGATGTCACTTTTCTGAACCGGGTCGCCACGAGCCCCCATGCGCGCTACATTGCCCTCGACAACCTCAGCCCGCTGGTGGTGAACAAGAAGAAGCTCGCGCTACTGAGTTACCAAGACATCAAGAGCGTGCTGGGGCCCCATCCCACATTTCTGCAGAGCGATGCAGAGCGCATCAAGGCCTTTGACTCGTCAAAGGTGGCCTCGGAGACACAGGTCCTGTTTCTGGGTACGACGACGACCAAGAATGGAGCTGGGGTAGAGAGCGAGGTGGACGCCGACGAGAATGACGTCGTCTGGGAGACGTCGGAGCATGGTGATGTTCGAGGGCGGCCATACTTTGCGGTGGATGTCTCGACGACGAGGGGTGAAAGGAAGGAGGAGAAGAAGGCGTGGTTGAAGAGTCAGGAGGAGAAGGGGTTGTGGATTGCGTCGGATACGAGGAGTCTGACGTTGCATTCTGAGGCGGGTATGTGCCTTCTCTCCCTCTTTATTCTCATGTTCTTGCCCCTCTTCATTTTTTTGTCCCTTTTTCTTTTCCTCGGCCTCTTATGTTCTTTACAGAGCCTGGCTTCTCTGCTATTCTCTATGAGAATGCCAAAGCTAACAGCGATTTTGATGATACACTAGCCTCCATGTTCGCGCAGGCCCGCTCCATCATGGACTGGAACACGCGCCACCGCTTCTGCGCAGGCTGCGGCCACGCCAATCTCTCTATTGAGGCAGGCTACAAGCGCGTGTGTCCGCCTACGGACCTCAAAGATTGCCCTCCTGGCTCAGACACGGGCGTTGAACAGCCCGACTGTCCCACGCGCCACGGCGTCTCCAACATTTGTTTTCCGCGCACAGATCCCACCATGATTGCCGCTGTCGTGTCTTCGGATGGTAAGCGCATGCTTCTGGGCCGACAGGCGCGATGGCCGCCGCACTGGCACAGCAACCTCGCTGGGTTTCTCGAGCCAGGAGAGTCAGTCGAGGAGGCTGTGCGGCGAGAGGTCTGGGAGGAGGCGGGTGTGAGAGTTGGGCGTGTGCAGGTGCACTCGACGCAGCCGTGGCCGTACCCATCCAGTCTGATGATTGGGGCGGTGGCCGAGGCGCTGCCCGGAGAGGGGGAGACCATCACACTGAATGACAAGGAGTTGGAGAGCGCGGCGTGGTTCCCGGTCGAGGAGGTTGCCGCTGCGTTGGAGAGGTCCCGAATGCATGCTCAGGGGAGTAATATGTCTGCGTCGGCGTCTGAGGGGCATCGGGAGGGTGATCTGAGGGTGCCACCAGCGACGGCGATTGCGAATCGGCTAATGACGGCGGTGGTAGAGGGTTTTTTGACGGGGAATGCCAAGATGTAGATGGACGAGATGAGGGCATTCTACAAGATAGGCACGTTGGGCCGGGACATGATTGCATGAGTACAGACTACGGATGCATGGAGACAAACAAGGTAGAAGGCAAGAAATGAAGCATTGGGGACGAAAGAAAGTAAGACGGGGAAAAGGCCTCCGCCATATGGCATAGACTTCCTTATATGTAGATAGAAGAGGCCAGAACATAGAGAACTAAGGCTCTAGCATATAATATAACGCATTGATGATACCAGAAGCGCAGTGCAGTGATGGGAGACGTCAAAAATGAGGGGAAAAGAATACGCAACATAGATAGCGGCGCATACATATGTTACAAACTGCATACATAGATACCACTCACCACACAACATCATCTACCATATCTACACGTAGACACACATACTGCACATTCGTACCCTCGTAATCGCAAACAACATACCCACATGTAGCTGAATCGATATATTCACAGGCGATGGAGTAGAGCACATAGTGCGTGATACTAGACATGAGCTCACACTCGGGAATGAACACCGGACATGAAACCAGCCACGAAACGAACTAAGAAGCAAAAAAGTAAAGCCATATAAAACTACACATCTACAGACTTCCCCCCCTCCACAGCCGACGAAGGAAGCACCTCCACCCTCCCCTTCTTACACCTCGCCTCCCAAACCCCATCAGCATTCAACACCTCAAGCGCCCCACGAACCTCCTCATCCTGCTCCAGCACATCTCCCAACAGCTCAACCATGTCCGCAAACATGATCTCATCAATGCGAACATAGGATACCACCGCCGTAAGCAGTTTCACCACCGCAGCCCACATCTTGACGGGGGAGGCATGCTCGCCTAAGCCCCCTGTCATGCGGGACGAAGAAGAGGCACCATTTGAGTCGTCTATCACTTTGCCTGTCACAGTGGACCCGTCGCCCGATCGGATGGGTATCATGATGGAGCTTGCGACAGAATGTTCTTGGAAAGGGCCTTTATTCGTTTTGCGGGTTGTGATTAGGGGCGTGTAGTGCCGCCGTGAATTCTCGGCCTGTTTTTTTATCTTGAAGCACCAGTCTCGTAGCCATTCGGGCCACTCTGTTCGGAAGCGGGAGCTGAGGAAGTCACCTGCTGTTTCGCAGAGGCTTGAGAGCGCGTGGCATGCCTCTATCCCTATGAAGGGTTCTGGGTCGCGCAGACGCTCGATTACGACGGGCCATATGGCGTGGATGGCGGGGAGGAAGCGATCTTCGTCGCCGGCGAGGATGGGTGCTGCGGTGGCGAGGAGCTCGAGCAGGGATCTTCGAAGCTGGGGGGTCGGCGACGTGAGATAGTGTTGGGTAAGGAGGGTAATGCGGATGATGAGTTCGTATGTTGGTGAGTTGGCGGGCTTTTCTGGTTCGGGTGATGGCGGGCGCTGATCGTCGCCGTCGTCGTCGTCGTCTTCACCTTCACCTTCTGGCCGGATGTCGGATTTCCAAGGCTGCGTGGGGTGGCGTTGGCCTGCGGGTGCGTCAAAGGCTGCTTCTATGACTGCTTCTTCGGCTTCGTCTCGCAGTCGCCTAGCTTCTTTGCGCTTGAGCTCCTCCATGAGGTCATCCGGACTGGCTACTGGTTCAGCTTTTTTCTTGTGGTTGTGCTTGATTTGCTCTGCGCTGGTCAACAGACGCTTGGCGTTGCGCGACGCTTGGTCGACGATTTCTTTGAGCACGGAAAAAAGGTTCTCAGTTAAGAGTGTGTAGCCGTGGTAGTTTTCCAGCGCAGAGAATATGGAATCGACAACGTCGTTGAGGTAGGGTATAAGCCCAGAACCGGAGAGTCGGATCATCATCATGAGAACCTGCATGGATGCGGGCGAAACGTCGAGGGAGTTGAGTCGCAAAGCGACAGAGTTGACCATGTAGTCCACATTGTCGACAATTAGATTTGATACGCTCGCGTACTCACACGACTGAGCTATGCTGTTCAAGGAGGCAATGGCGTGTTGTTGGAGTAGCTGATTGTCAGATCCCAAGAATGTGACAACTGGGAAGAGGACATCGATAAGGTGCTGTCTGAAGACCTTGCCTCGGCTTCTCGCAGAGTAAGCCACCACCTCCAACGCCAAAGCTTCTAGCTGCCAGTCTGCTGGATCCGAGTCCACATGGGATTCGAGTACCTGCACCGAGTAGGAGTAGAGATCTTCAGAGACGATTTCAATGTCATCCGACGAATCCGCAAAGGCAGACAAGTCCAAGAAGGTATCTGAATCGGCGTTGCATCCATGCACTGCTTTGACCAGTTCGTGACATAGCCAGAGAGAAGCAATCTGATCGGTGGACGAGGATTCGCGTACATGCTCCATCATGCTGGAGGCCAGCGAGCCCTTCAGAGATGACGAGCCAAGACCCTTCACGAGGCCTACGACCTCTTGTCTCAACAGTCTTTGACTTTCACCCGCCATGAGGACAGGTGCAAACTTTTGCTCCGACGACATGTCTTTGCTATGTTGGGATCCATCTAGTAGCTGCAGGTGTGATGTTGCCAGTGGCTGTTTCGAAGTCTGCATAAGCGAGACAATGCTATCGCGTAGGGAATCGCCCAAGGACTCCTCCAATGTCGACGATTCAACGGAAAGACCTTGCATCAGCTCTAGGCCCTTGGATAGATTGTGCACAGACGCTTTTTTCGCGTCTTCGTCGCCGGATTGCATGACACGGGGCAAATTCGACATCCAGCTATACACAGCAGTTTTGACTGTATCGCAGAGGTCGGGATATATGTTGGCCAGATAGCGCAGGTTTGTCTGCGTTGCTATTGAAGTCGCTTCGAATGAGACTATCTCATTGCTGCCATCGTCCAAGATGATGGCAGTCTCCACCAAGAGGTTCGTGCAATTTGACAGGGAACTGTGACATTCATCCAACACTGAAATGCACAGTCTCTCTAGTGCATCTCGAACGTTTTGCGAATCATGAGTCCGTAGCTTCATCATGCTTGATAACGCGAGCTTAACTTGGGCTGACGTAGCTTTGAGCCATGCTGTCGTCAGGACCTTGCCCTGTTCGGACTCAGGGGTCGCCGGAACTTGCTCGTCGTCCGACGATGGCTTCTTTGGCAGAATAGACCTCGTCCTCAGATCTCCAAGTACCTTTGTCAGTACAGTCTGTACGACATTCAAGCCTTTCGCCAATACAGCAGCTTTGTGACGACTTGGGCTTGAAAGGATTCTGGCGACGGAAGAGATAGTTCCGGGAAGAAAGTTGCCCAACGCTGCCTGGTCACGAACAGAGGCGTACAAGATTTCGAGCACGTCGAGTGCTGCAGTCTGTATTTGGGGGCTGGGGCCAGTAGAAGCGCCATCCAGCATGACCGTGATGCCATGGCCCAGCGCAAGCATTGAAACTCCTTCTGTCAGTCCTGACATGGCACTGGCAGATGGACTTGAAGTCTGGATAAGGGACAACAATGCATGAAATGCGTCAAGCTGCAGTTCTTCGGGGACATGACGGTTCTTCTTCTCCGAATCGGTACCAGGGACACCATCAATGACGAATACAAGCAAGCTGAATATTTGCTGCACCATTTGTGCAGAAATCTTGGACTTCCAACCGTGTTGAATGAGCACCCGAAGGCATTTGATGCAGTTTTCCGCGACCAGGGCAGGATATTGTCCCAGTTGACGAAATACATGAGACAGGGGAAAGAAGACGTATTCGGCTAGCTTTTCATCAAGAGCTAGTGGGCTCCTCTGGGTCTGTTGGTTGAGAATGTCTGCAAGCTGGCCTGTCAGATCCTGAAGCTCGCGAGGCGCGTTTGGACTTTGGGCCTCCCGGATAGCCCGGATAGCCAGCTGGCTCACTTTGACGCAGCATGGCTTCAGCTTGTATGAGTTAGCGAAGAGATCGCAGTGTACATCAAAGGCCCCAAGTTTCTTCAAAGGGCGTTTACCTTCTGGAACAGGTCGTTGCGCTCCGAGCTGACCTGCCGGCTTTCCACTGCCACGGGCTGCTGGATAGCCATTTTCGAGGGTGAACAGAGTATCGGCCTCTACCTCACACGGCAGAACGGCCAGCCGCTGCCATCGGTCCAGAGGCTGAGATGACAATCCTGAAGTGAGGAATCACGCCCACTGCGCTAAGTTGAACAGATGCAGTGACAGCAGTATGGTGTGTCTCCCCATGTCATCGATGAAGCAGCTTCATTCACTGTTTCGAGTCTCACATGGATGAGCAAGTGGAAGTGGATCGTCGTCATTCGCGCTCGAGGCAGCACAGTGCAGGCAGCAGTAAAGTCTTCACAGTCTACGCACTGTGTATGCACCGCAACCTCGGACATCCTGCACAAAAACGGTGCGTCGTGCAAAGCATTATATCTGGTTGCCCAAGACACGGCAATTACCAGTTATATCAAGAATTGTATCTGATGGCGTCAACAAACCCTTTCCCTGTCACGGTGCACCCGTACAAGTCGCCTACCCGCGGCGCCTGTGCGTACGAGCTCGGGACCAACGTCGCATCCAAGAACGCCATTATCTTCATTGGCGGCTTGGGCGACGGGCCTCACACAGTGGCGTATATCAGAACCGTGGCCAGACATTTGGAGACCGCTGGAAAGGAGCTGGAGTATTCCGTCTTTGAAATTCGTCTCCGAAGCTCCTTCATCGGCTTTGGGACGACCAGCCTAACGAACGATGTCGAGGATATAGCTGCGCTCGTCAAGTACTTGAGAGGATTGGGCAAAGAGAAGATTGTACTCTTCGGGCACTCTACAGGGTCCCAGGTTTGTTTAACACCGTACAAGGGCATCTTAACAAACCTTGAACTCCTTTCTTCAACAGAATCGGCAGTCTCGTCCCCGTCTGGGCACTGCTAACCCGGGAGGAAAAAATAGGATTGCATTGAGTATGCAGATTATGTTAAGCACAGCAACCCTCCTGTGGATGGTTTCATCATGCAAGGTCCCGTCTCCGACAGAGAATCCATGGATGTAATCTTCCCAAGTTATCAAGACAGTCTTGCCTTGGCCAACGAATGGATTGCACAAGGGAGAGCCCATGACTGCCTTCCGAACGACAAGGTGCCCCAAGACCTCAGTGCACCCATGACCGCTTACAGGTTCAATTCTCTCGTGGCGAAAGGGTACGTATGGAAGACTCTCTGTCGATGTGGTCATCCAGTCGACTATTTACTTCTATGCTGACTGGATCGATCCTTCTGTAGCGGAGATGACGATTACTTCTCATCGGATTTGGACGATGAAACGGTTCGCAAGTTCTGGAGCCGCTTCAACAAACCTGTGCTTGTTCTCCATTCTGGAAATGAAGAGTGTTTGCCAGATTTTGTCGATCAAGCCAAGGAGAACCAGCGTTACCAGAAAGCGAACCCAATGGTGAGCCCACTGTCGGGCCTCATTCCCGGAGCCAGCCATCAAGTTTTGGAGGAGAGTGCGAGAGAATGGCTGGCCCAGCGGGTTCTGGAATACTTGCGAACGCTGGAGAAGTGATAGCAGAGCATGAAATGAAACGAGGGGAAATTTCGTAACCTGAAGCGTTCTTCTTTCTGTCCGTAGGTAGGTATGTACGCATGTAGGTACAATTAGGTATGTACCATACTATATAGGTACAAGGTAGGTACATACATATGTACCTAAGTTCATCGTGGCGGTGCATTGTGTAGGTAGGTACCTACCTACCTACCTAGATATGTATGTACATGTACACAGTCATGCATCATACATTTGATTATGGGGAAGCTTCGGTCGAAGTTCGAACGTTCTTCGGCGGAAGCAGCCAACCAAGTCATGCAAATTAGTGACCAAACTTAGCGGCGGCCGCGCTGACAAACCCAGCCACTTTGGGCATTTCCGCGTCATTCGATCGACTGGCGATCGCGTTCATTTTTTGTTTCCGTTGGGGGTGCTCTTTTTTTGCTTCTACTCTATATTGCCCATCCAGGCTGCAATCATCTTGGCTCTCTCACCTGTCTCGCGACCTACACCCATCCCGATAGTATTTTTCCGGACAATCAGGCACAACTCAGTCGTGGTCGTCCATTAGCCACCCGTTGTTCCACCCTCAACCATCGACGTCACTTTACGATTGGGACCCATAGTCTGCTGCTCGAGACTTTCCGCGTCGATCAAGGTGCTCTCATCCTGAGCGCAAGATTCTTCCCGGCGAATTTCGATCCGATTTCGGATGGATTGAGCATGCGGTGACATTTGCGGCGCAACATCCATACGTTACTCCGCGTGATACCCCCGACCATGTATCCCGATGGCGAGCTGCAGTCTCTCCAGCTCACCGGCTCCTTCACTGGCTTCCGGCCGCTGGAGCAGCTTGGCAGCAATTACTTCTCTCTTTCCGGATTCAAGCAACCTCTCTGCGGTAACGAAGAGGGCTGGGGTCCAATCAGCAGATATCGATATGACTTCACTCCCTGCTTCATCGATGTCTGGTTAGCTACCGTCTCCGTCTATGCTCTCATCCTAGGACCCTTGGCCATATGGTGGTTATTGCGCAAAAAGCAGCCCTTGGAGGGCGAGGCTACTAAGAATGCGCATTTTTGGATTAAGCAGGTGAGATGGCTGCTTCCTGGGCACAAGTCCGAGTCTCTGCGTGATGCGACGATGCGTGCTTGCGTGAACATGGATGCAAGTGACTAATATCGAATGTTTTCTAGTCTCTTCTCTGCTTCATCATTGCCGACTTTGCTGTTCAGCTCGTTATGCAAATCCTTGGCATGCCCGGCATCTGGTTTGGCGACTTTCGCGTATTGACGACATTTCTGACAATCCTTTCTTTGGCTCTCGTGTTTTCTATCCAATGGATAGAACACTCGCGCCTTCGCCATGCCAATGGCGTTGTGCTCTTCTACTGGCTGCTTTCCATCATCTCCTTCACCGTTAAACTGCGATCCTTGATTTCCCAGCAAATTTACGACGTCAACCTGCCATACTTTATTACATTCTGCATCGGATACGGCGTTTCAATCCTGGAATTCGGGGTCGAGTGGCTGTGGCCTCGCCAACATGTTCCTAGCGATTACGAGGCCATATCGGAGGATGAACAATGTCCTGTTGAATATGCCACCATCTTCTCACGCCTGACCTTTTCCTGGATGACGCCCATGATGCAGTACGGCTACAAGATTTTCTTGACGGAGAGTGACCTGTGGGGCCTAGCCAAGTCCGACCAGACCAAGACGACGGGTGCATTATTCGAGGCAGCTTGGTCTCATGAGCTCAAGCATCGACCAAAATCGCCCTCGCTATGGCTGGTCTTGTTCCGTGCTTACGGTGGTCCCTTTGCAGTTGCAGCTTTCTTTAAGGTTGGCAACGACATGGCGCAGTATATACAACCACAACTGCTGCGATTGCTACTAAATTGGGTCAAGTCCTACTCCGTCACCCCTGACGACCCTCAGCCTGTCATCCAGGGTGCTGCAATTGCTCTTTCCATGTTTGCCTGCTCTGTGTTTCAAACTACCATGGTGGTATGTAAGGTCCAACACGTATGAAAAGGTTTTTATATTCATACTAACACCACTACCTCAGCACCAATATTTCCAAAAGTCCTATGAGACTGGCATGCGGATCAAAGGTGGTCTTGGCTCCACGATTTACCGCAAGTCACTGAGACTATCAAATGAGGGTCGGTCTTCGAAGACAACCGGCGACATTGTGAACTATATGGCCGTGGATGCGCAGCGTCTCTCAGATTTGACTCAGTTTCTACATCAGGTCTGGTCTGCCCCTTTCCAAATAATCATTTGCATGGTCTCCCTTTATAACCTGCTTGGCTGGTCCATGATGGCTGGCATAGTCGTCATGGTCATTATGATGCCCGCTCAGGGATGGGTTGCCAGAATCATGAAGAATTTGCAAAAGGATCAGATGAAGAACAAAGATGCCAGAAGCCGGCTCATCAACGAAATCGTCACCAATATGAAGAGCATCAAGCTGTATGCTTGGGGTGCTGCGTTCATGAATAAGCTCAACTATGTGCGAAATGAGCAAGAGCTCAAAAACTTGCGACGAATCGGTGCTACCCAGGCCTTTGCCAATTTCACATGGAACACTGCGCCATTCTTTGTGTCATGCTCTACTTTCACCGTTTACGTGCTTACACAAGACAAGCCCCTGACCACGGATATCATCTTCCCTGCACTCGCTCTCTTCAACTTGTTGACTTTTCCTCTTGCAATCTTGCCAATGGTGATCACCTCCATCGTCGAGGCTTCTGTCGCTATTGGCCGTCTGACTGGTTTTCTCACCGCCGAAGAATTGCAATCCGAGGCTGTCACAGTCAAGTCAGGCCCCAAAGAGATGGGTGAAGAGACAGTCATCATTCGTGACGGGACCTTTTCGTGGGATCGTCGCGAGACCAATGAGGTATTAAAGGACATTGATTTTACTTCTTACAAGGGCGAGCTATCTTGTGTCGTTGGCCGCGTTGGCGCCGGCAAGTCGTCGTTCCTACAAATCATTCTCGGAGATCTTTGGAAGGTCAAGGGCTCTGCTGAGGTCAGAGGCACTGTTGCCTATGCTTCGCAGCAGCCATGGATACTCAACGCAACTGTCAAAGAAAACATCATTTTTGGGTACCGATATGATTCCGACTTCTACGCGAAAACCGTCAAGGCTTGTGCGCTCCTGGATGACTTTGCGCAACTTCCAGACGGAGACGAAACCGTTGTCGGAGAGCGAGGCATTTCCCTCAGTGGTGGCCAGAAGGCTCGCGTGTCCCTTGCCCGTGCTGTGTATGCTCGGGCCGATATCTATCTTTTCGATGACGTCTTGTCTGCTGTAGACAGTCATGTTGGTCGCCACATTATCGACAATGTACTGGGACCGCGCGGTTTACTGTCTACCAAGACGCGAATTCTGGCGACAAACTCCATTCCTGTTCTTCGCCAGGCTAGCTTCATCACCATGCTCAAAGACGGGTCGATTGTTGAAAAGGGTACCTATAATCAGCTCATTGCCAGTAAAGGCTTGGTTGCCGATCTGTTGAAGACGGCTGGCCATGACTCGTCCGATGCCTCGGGCAGCTCCAGTCCGCCTTCCAGTGAGACTTCAACGGTTGTCGGTGGCGAGAGTAGCTCCAGCCGAAACAAGGAGGAGCTGGAGGAGGCTGCGGAGGTCGTGCCAGAAATGCAACCTATCAAGAGTGGTCAGACAGTGGGTAAAAAGCCGCGAACCGGCAGTATGGCTACTCTGCGGCGCGCGAGTACGGCTAGCTTCGAGGGGCCTCGTGGCAAGCTTTCGGACGAAGAAGTTGCCGGCACATCTAGAACAAAACAAGTCAAGGAGTTTGTGGAGCAGGGCAAGGTCAAATGGTCCGTTTATGGTGAATACGCCAAAGAGAACAACCTTGTTGCTGTCGCTGTCTACATGACTGCTCTTTTGGCGGCGCAATCTGCAGGTATTGGTGGTTCATTTTGGCTCAAGTCATGGTCTGAACACAATGAAGACACTGGCTCCAATGACGATGTTGGCAAATATATTGGCATCTACTTCGCCTTCGGTATTGGTTCATCATTGCTTACTGTCGTGCAGACCTTGATCTTGTGGATCTTCTGCTCCATCGAGGCATCACGGAAACTGCATGAGCGCATGGCGAATGCCATTTTCAGATCACCAATGTCCTTCTTTGATACCACGCCGACGGGTCGTATCTTGAACCGATTTTCCAGCGACATTTATCGGGTCGACGAGGTTTTGGCTCGCGTTTTCAACATGTTATTTGTCAACGTTGCCAGATCTTTCTTTACATTGGGGGTCATTTCTTTCTCGACGCCAGCTTTCATGGCGTTGATTCTGCCTCTTGCTCTCACGTACTACTGGATTCAGCGATATTATCTCCGCACGTCTCGAGAATTGAAGAGACTGGACAGTGTCAGCCGCAGTCCAATCTATGCTCACTTCCAGGAGTCACTGGGCGGTGTCAGCACCATTCGAGCATTCCGCCAGCAGCAACGATTCATGCTGGAGAATGAGTGGCGCGTCGATGCCAACTTGCGAGCGTACTATCCATCAGTCAGTGCCAATCGTTGGTTGGCTGTTCGCCTCGAATTCATAGGTGGTGTAGTGATTCTTGCGGCTGCTGGTCTTGCCATCATTTCTGTGTCCAACAGGAGCGGACTCCGAGAGGGCACCGTTGGTCTCGCCATGTCTTATGCTCTTCAGATAACGACGTCCCTCAACTGGATTGTTCGACAAACCGTCGAGGTGGAAACCAACATTGTCTCCGTGGAGCGCGTCCTCGAGTATGCCCGACTTCCCAGTGAAGCTCCTGAAATCATTGCAGACCGACGTCCGCCTGTTGCTTGGCCTGCCAGGGGCGAGGTCGATTTCCAAAACTACAGCACCCGGTATCGCGAGGGCTTGGATCTTGTTCTTAAAAACATCAATTTGGATATCAAGTCTCGTGAAAAGATCGGTGTCGTTGGCCGAACAGGAGCTGGCAAATCGTCACTGACACTCGCACTGTTCCGTCTCATCGAGCCAGCAACGGGAAACATCGACATTGATCAAGTGAACACGTCCGGAATTGGGCTGTTGGACCTCCGACGGCGATTGGCTATCATTCCCCAAGACGCTGCCTTGTTTGAGGGCACAGTCCGGGACAATCTTGATCCCGGGCATGTCCACGACGATACAGAACTGTGGAGTGTTCTCGGTATGTTCCGCCCTTCTATCACTGACATAGGCAGAGACAGATACTGACATGGTTCGGCATAGAACACGCCCGCCTCAAAGAGCATATTGTTGGCATGGACGGCGGCCTGGAGGCAAAGATCAACGAAGGAGGTGAGTGCCGCACTACATGATATTACTACCATACGCAGAGCAAGTCTTCAAATTCAACTATGAGTATTGTCTAACAAGTCCGCTGCAGGATCCAACCTGTCGCAAGGTCAACGACAGCTCGTGTCCCTAGCGCGCGCCATGTTGACTCCTTCCAACATTCTTGTGCTGGATGAAGCGACCGCCGCCGTAGACGTCGAAACCGATGCCATGCTTCAAGCAACGCTACGGTCTCCTCTGTTTGCGAACCGCACCATCATCACAGTCGCCCACCGCCTCAACACCATTCTTGACAGCGACCGTGTTGTTGTCCTGAATCAGGGCGAGGTGGTTGAGTTCGACACACCAAGCGCGTTGTTCAAGAAGCAAGGCGTATTTTATGGACTGATGAAACAGGCGGGGTTAGAAGTCAAGTAAAAGGCGTAAATGAAAAAGGCACTGGGGGCGTTTACAGCAGGCATTTATGTACTCGAATTATAACGATCTGCTATCATGTATGTATTACACTGCGTTTGGACTATTTCCAATACATGACGTTCATATGACCTCGCGCTGTCCTATATACATACATTCTGCTCAGAAATGCTGTTCATATTCATGCACTTTCATACACTTTCATTCACGACAAGATGTCCTACGGATCTTGAAGCAACACGACTTCATGTCAAATCGTCACCAGACTCAACCTACCTACCCTTGAGAGACTATCTCTTTGTTGGAAAATATCGAAAAGTAAGCATGCATGTCTTCCTCCACCCAGACCGCGGTCTGCAACGTACATACACACCCTCTACATCTCACCGCTCTATTCCCATACCACCCCCCCTCACGCACCTTGGAGCAAACGGGCGTCGTCGTTACACCACGGGATCGAACACGTGAATACAAGAACAAGAACAGAGATAGAAAAAAGTCCGCGGATGCCAGCCACAGAGTCGCACTCACAGAAACGTCCCTGCGGATATTGCGCCCGCAAAAAAAGAAGAAAATCCGCCTCTTGATGGCATTGGGTGTGGCATAAACGAGGACAACACATTGGCACTGGATGACAAAACTCCTTGTTAGACATCCTTGGCAAAGCACATCCTTGGATGGGTATGCCTACATGGGTGCTTCCGAGGGAGAGGGATACCAAAACAAGAGGACCGGGGGGGGTTTGTTTTTCCCGCGGGCTGGACCGCTTCATTCTGGGTTAGGTTCGGCGCGTGGCCTGGGGTTGTAAGCCTGGATGGAAATTTCCATCCTTCTCGAGCGTGCGGGGTACAGCAAGCAAAGCATCATAGGGAGGGAGGCGCGTCGGGCCTCGGCGGGCGCCGGAGGGGGATCAAGGTTGTGGGAAGATGTCAGAACGGAAGACTGGCCTGAGAGGAGAGGAGAGGGGAGGGGAGAAGAGAAGAGAAGAGGAGGGGGAGTAATCACGCGACGGCCATGCCACGACATTGGGAGTGGAGGGTGAGAATCATGAATGGTAGGATTGAAGTTTGAACATTCTTTGAAGGCGGGGAAGATCGGGGGGGGAGGGAGCCGTACTGTCGGGGCAGTACATAGGTTGGACCCGGGCGCTAATTAGAAACACTTCGTGGGGGGGGAGTGGAAAGGGATAATGCATGTGAAGACGGCCGCTTTGAGCTTCTGAAACCATTCGTGGCACATGGGCTCATAAGAATGGAGGCGTGTCTGGCTTCTATTGCTGTAACATGTATTTATGTACGCTTCCAAGTTCCGAGAGTGTTCCGATATGGCCCCGTGTACGACGTCCTGCGTAGCAGCTGAATGTAAACATAAGGACAATCAGTCTGTTTTACCTCCTGATACATATTGAGTCTGGCTTATGGGGCTTGCAGAAAACTGGTCTTGTTTTCCGTGCAACATTAGAAAGCACGAGAGTATTGCTCGGCGCGGCGAGCCCGCCGCATAAGCTTTCACATGCATACGAGAGCGTGTTGCCATGTTGATACCATGTTCTTATCTCGGGTCATTGATAAAGATATTTCTTGACTCAATACATTAGGCAATTTAGTGGCGGTGGGTGGAATCTTCGTCCAGCGTAAGTAAGTTATCTTTGCCTCGCAGTAGTACATCTCTTCTATTCTTTTCACTTTCTACTTTCCTTGTCTCCATCTTTGCAGACTACCTCGTATGTCGTGATACCTACTTAGTACTTAATGCCAGATGGACTTGGGGATATAACGGGGCTGAAGGCACTGGGCAGGGGGTCATCAATGGTAAGGCTGTCACATTCGGAGACTAGCCGACAACAGATGCTCTCGGTCTTGCTTCCCCAGACCCATTAGACGGAGGGAGTTGTATGAAGGTGTGATATCGGTGGGAGCTGAACAGTGAAGGCTGCTTGCTATATTCGGAGCCGGCCATTTTGTGGCTTTTGAATCGACCCGACTGGAGGCCACTGTCACGGCATTTCCATGTGGCATCTTTAGCAGCATCGATTCGCGCGATGTAGCGTGACGTATTGCTGCAAGTACTTTTACTTTCCCCTCTTTTGTCTGTACGCCACATTTATGGGTAACAAATCGTGTCAAGACATGAGCCTGAAGGGCTAATGAAGAGGGCTATTGGCAACTTTGATGTCGTCCACGCACATGTTCGTAGAAAGAAAATACTTCCGAGCACCGGTACTGTAGTTGTGCTCTTGAGCTAAAAACGACGACATGATGCAAGTGTTGTTAGAGTCTGATTTCCTTGCTTGGTTCCAAACAGAAACACGACGTTAATAAGGGTACCGGGTTGTCTCGTGTGGTCTTCAAGTGTGAGACTGGCCAAGCACACGGAGCCCAATCTGATGGTGGTCTAAACCATGCTGTTGGTATTATCGTTGGTCTCGCAGTCGTATCCCCGCTTACACCTACGAGAGGAGGTAGGTTAGGTACCTCAGATAGGTAGGAGGTACATACATACAGTGTACATACATACATACCTCCTATCAAGCCTCGTGGGGTAAGCAAAGCGCCTGCGCCCGCCTCTGAGTACGTGGCACTTGGCGTATCTCAGCTACCGTGGCCGCGGCTCGGGAACTTGGATATTGGCGCGGTAGTCTTTTTGAGGCTTCATCCCTAAAATAAGCTACAAGCTTCGACAGGGGACCCATGTTGACGTTGTACTTGTCGGTCTCGTGGTCAAGGTCTTCATTGCAGCGGCAAGACAAGGGAGCACATGTCTTTTCAGTTTCTACAGAGATGAACTGCAAGTACGAGCCCAACGCATGGCATCCTAAGCGGCTGCAGGAGATAGGTAGAATGCCTCAGCCAAGCTCGGCAGTCCGTGGCAGGGTCGATCAACCTGGCTAGTCTGGCTTTCCAATGTCCATAGGTAAAGTTAGCTCGAGACATCCAACGAGTGGCAACGACTCCATCTCTTGAGGATGCAGCTCTTAAGCTCAACTCACACTTGAGTTGACAGGCACCAAATCGGCACTGCGGGATTCTGTCCAAGTCAAAATTTGTGTCATTACGCTGATGGCCAAGCTTGTGGCACATGGGCAATCATATCATCTCGGTTTCAATCTCCCCGATCCGTTGGGCGACCCATTCTGCCGTGGCCTATGAAGTCAGTGAGCACTGAGCAGCGATCGTGGATGTGAAGGTGGCAAGCCATGATTGATAGATTATATGTATTACATAGCGACGCCAGAATCCCAGTCACAACGGTGGGTTAGGGGACAGGTACATGACGCGCCGAACCGCGGTCCATCTTAGTCAGGGAAGAACGAAGCCCCAACAAGCGTGTTGTTATGCATGGACTAGTAGCAGCCAATCAGGCCAGCAGGCGTTTCAAGCTTCGTAAATAGCCGAGGCAAGAAAGCAAAAGTTAAGAACTTGAGGTCCGGCGGTTGGGACGAACGGTGTGTACATAATTACTAATGGGGTCTGGGCGCATTGACTTGGCAGGGCTGCCACGGCAACTCGGCTTTGTAAGTTTGTATGCGTAACTTACGTACTCCGTAGAGTGGTAGAGTGGTAATGCAGAAGTCCTGTGACCTCATTACGGAGTCGGGAGTACCGTACCTATTCTCTGCAAACTGAGTATCTCTCGTGGAGCTGCCCACCCCTGCAGCACCCATCATATTCATACCATGTGCCTACGTGCCTCGCTACAGGGGGGAGAGGGCTTGGCCCGTATCTTTGAATCAAAATATGTGTGGGGGGACGAATGGCATCGCTAGAAACAGGGGTGGGCAGCTCCACGAGAGATACTCAGTTTGCAGAGAACAAACGGTATGTACATTGATACATGCCTAGGTATGTATGTATGTATCAGAGTTTCTCCATGTCTTCGACCACCCATTCCTCCGAGAGCACGCGAAGGCCGTTGCCCTTACATTAGATCAGAGTGGGGGTTGAGCCCTGGCCCCTGGCTGACCATCAAACGTGTGTTCGACTGTCGATAGATAGACTCTTCCATCGATGCTCCATTTTCACTATCATGATGCAGCGCAGCGAGAAGTCGTGTTCCCCCATGTGTGACTATCGCGCATCGTTGAGATCCATGTCTCATGAGGCGTCGCAAAAGATAACGCTACTCCATACACTGCTGTTTCTTCTGATCATTGCTGCCTCATGTCAAGTAGGTAGCCTTGGGTAGCCTTCTCTAGCGTACCGGCGCGTTGTTCTCGCTGATCGCAAGAAGATATCTCTTCTAAGAGGCAGGATTCCTCACAGTGCCCGGTGAGACAGATACTTGCCTTGTCCGTGTCTGTAAGCGCAATCTTGGCTTTCGGTAGACTTGCATCGGAGATATATTCACGGGGGAGGACCCTGGCTGGCTCCAGCCTCCAGGTGACCGGGGTCATGGCACGTCTCCTTCGGCAACATCTTTGCCAGCCCTGGAACGTCCTAAATAGGAACTTAGAAGAATCTTGATCATGGCGTTTCGAATAAGTGATGTTTTATGCTCGGTGCACTTGGCTCATTCAAATTTCTATCAGCCACTGTTGTGTTTCGCTCTGTGCATCCCACCCTTTGCTGACTGCATTCGCTGTTCTTGTGGGCCATATCGCCACCGTTTCAGTTTCATTTCTTGTTTCCCTTCTCTTATTTCCTTTCTTTATACAATCAAGTTACATATTAGGAACAAGACTGCTTTGTGTAGTCACATTGCTTATAGCGAGGTGTTGTAAAGTCAAATTTCATCACCAGGCAATGTGCTTCGCGAGCAGTATGCAGAGGGCAGCAGGTACCGGTACTTCAGCCTTCTTGACATGGCGCATTGAAAGCGGATACGATGTCTTTGTCCCACGCCAAAGTCGTCGGCCTAAAAATACGTGGTTCAGTTACCTTACAACTTACATATACTATGTACCTACAGTTAAGCCAGTTAGACAGTTAGCCAGGCACAGCCGCACGAGTAGCGACTGGTGCCCGTCAAGCGGGGCCATGCAAAAAAAAAAGGCGGAAGAAACTACATACATACATCGCGAGGGCCATTGTCCAGGCTCGTAGGAGATCAACAGTGTTGGCATCTGACAACCTAGTTTCTACACAAAGACACAAAATGTGACCAAATGTGACTCTTGAGGCAAGCACTCTACCTCTATGCCAATGATCCGTGACGAGCGTGTTGAGCATTTCAGGGCGTCCTGTCTGCCGCGAGCGCAAGGAAGGAGCGGCAAGTCGTAAGTGGCTGGGCAGTGGGGCTAGTGGGGCATCACTGATCAGTGATGACACCTCACAAGATGCGGCAGGCACGATCAGGCTGCCGAAGCGCCTTCCGTGGCTATTGGCTAGGTAGGTATACCTAGCAGAAATCATCTGCAGACTGCAACACCACGACTCGCTCTTTGGCCAGCCTTGAGCCCATGCCTCGTCCATCTTCCATAACCTAAGGGTACTGCCGCACGCGTGCCATGATCAGCTTAATAAATCTCGGACACTCAGACACCAATGCGTTGGGCGTCGCCCTCCCCTGCCGACAGAGACCACTCTCACAGCATGGCCATGTCGAGATGCAAAATGGTCAGTTGCCAGCGGGAGCCCTCGGTTACGCTTCTCGTGCTACAAATACTGAATGAAGCGTAGCATCGTAGCACATGCTTCCTTCTGTGCGCATAGTTATCAGCGCCAGACAGTTTCAGTCGCCACTCTCCGCTCCAGCGTATGAAGTCGGGCCACTGCTGCATTACGCCGTCCTGTCCTGAATCCCCATGACGCATTCTCAGCGCCTTCACGTCGGCACGCACACATGGCGCAAGACACTTGGAGGTGAACTAGCGATATAGGCGCAATGTCTGCTGCGCCCCATTGTGCGCGTAGCAAACTTGTTGAATGCATGTTCAACAAGCCGGCCGTGCTGCGATAAAGCGGTCATGCCGGATCATATGGAGATTGGAGATCTCGAGGGCACATGCCGCTTCCACCACGCATTTCCGCCACGGCTTCCCATCACAGTAACCGCCGTGGAATACACCAATTGGTATCCGAGCTCTCTCCCGCCATGATCTGCCCGTCTCCCTTGACGAAGGGCTGGCGCATTGCCCACTGGGCTAGCCAGGTTGAGGCCAAGGCCAAGAAGCTCTCTCCATTATGTACAGATTTACAATGAGGTATGTACGTATGTACCCTGACTACACCCCTGCCCCTTGTCGCAACCCAATCATTCTGGTGCTCCCTGAGTTTACGCCCGCTCCAGTCCTGCAAAAGAAGCCCATTGTTTTGTATGGCCGCAACTGTTGCTGTTGGCTGTTGGACGCAATGCCGACTTGCGTCGTATTTACTATTTCCACCGACATATCTACTGTCGATAGCGAGCCTGCAACATGTGATTCGATGATCCGGTCGTGCAGAGAACTGGTCCCCCCTCTGACAATTCTCTCGCACCTTTCGCCGTGCCCTTGTCTGGAGAGGAGCATCTGGCATCGGCCCAGCCAGCGCGAACCCTGACAATCCGTATTACCTCCAGTCATCTCATTCGTCTCTAGTAGTCACAACAACCTACGATTGCCACCGGTACTACCCCCTCAATGCTGTCGGTGGTATGCGGACAACAGGAGGTCCTTTTCCTGTCTCTGCTCCTCCCAGTTCAGACGCAATTGGTCTTTAGAGCAGATCGTGTCATCTGTTGTTATTCTACTTTCTGCCCCAGCGTCTCGTCCCTATCACGGCGCGAAGCTTCTGGTACAGTACTGGCGACGGACTAGAGATATTAGTCAACACTTGGATTGCTCACTGCCTGCAATTCGGGTGTCCTTCTCCGGTCTCTGGAAGTCTGGTATCACGAATTCCAAGACCTGGTATCAATATTGTAATTCGAGTGACAGCCCGGTATCGAGCTATAACTGGCTAGCCGGCTCTTGAGTATCTGCGAGTAACAGAGCCGCGAAAGAGACATTTTGGCACTGGCAGGGTCTTCTGCTTGGGGGGAGGGGTGAGGGGTCTCTGTCCATTCATTGTCTGTACTCCCCGGGCCGTCTGTTCAACCAGCACGTACGAATACCGGCTGCTTGGTGCTCCTTTCTTCTTGGATTTTATATCATATACTCCCTCCACCCCATCCGTATCTCTCCGTTCTCCCTCTCTATTCTTTGTCAACCGTCTTTGCTTCCTCTGATCGAGACTCAAAACCTGTGTCGTGTTTGGAACTTTCATCTTTGCTACACGCTCCTGGAGGAACACTCTTGTCGAGAGCACAACTACTTTGTTGAAGTAAGTATCATCTCTAAATCGCGGCGTGCACGCGCTTTCTGCCGGGTTTCCCACGGAACTACGGATATCTCCAAGAGCTGGCCCCTCTTGCGCCACGTATAGCCTCAGCAGGTGACAAGGATCGCATAAGGTAGTGTGGTCTTGGCCCACATAAGAACGCAGATACCGCGCTGCCTCGAGTCCTCGACTTCATTCTACAACCCCCTGACAACCACTCGGCTTCGTCTTGACTATTTACTTTGGCCGGTCGACGACCTGAATTTTCCATACCCTTCCAATACTACGGTACAAATCATTTGTCCAGGCTCGAGCAGGTTGGACGTTTCGGATAGTGATCTTTCCAGAAGTTCAATTTCGTTTCTCAATACCAAGCTGCCAGCAAACTGTTCGCAAACTTGACGCTTCCACGTTCCAGTGCCTCAAGCCTGCTGGAAGGCGGAGACGCTGTACATACTACATACTGTTGCTGCATCTACCGGAGATACTTCGCCTTTCGCCACTCAAGCCTACTTGGCGAAGAGAGCGGTCTACAAACTGCGTGGACACTACTTGTTAATTTCCTGAGACCCCGGCGGATTGGGCCCGTGAGTTGCAAATCTCATTTGTGTTACACAACATACATTGGGCGTGCGGAGCACCTAGCCACCATCCAAACCGAGGCATAGGTACTGCTCCCTCAGCCTCCTGGAACTCTGGAGTAGGACTTGCTGCAGGACTTGCAGGACTTGCAGGACTTTGCCTCGCTCCATCATTATCAAGCCAACCATCCGACGCGTTATGCAATAAACGAGTCTTTCATTTGGTAGAACGTCAAATAACAGCTCGGGGCACATACAGCACTTAGAACTGAAAAGCATAGCGAACGCTTGGACAAAAGTGGCCACTTACACGAGATACAATTCCCTTTAGGTACTCAAGCAACAAGTTTGTGAGTAATTGACAATACGAATACATCATCGGCGCCATAATAGATTTGCTTGCAGCGCTGACATCGCTGCAGTAGACGATCGGAACCGTCGTCCCCGTCTACCCATCACTTTATTTCCGTTTTGTTATTTGGTCTTCAATATCACGGTGGTGAATTCCAATCGCCATTTCCCGCCCGCTGACTATTGAAATCACGTGTCTGTCAACACTTCTGTCGCTGTCATCTTTGTTTTGTTGTGAACAGGATTGCTTCTCGTTCATCACGATTTCCTTGCCTAGCCTAGTCATGGTGCGAGACTGGCAGCGGGATACATTCCCTCGGCAACAGCCTTTTCAGCATCATTACTGTCCTACTCCCAGTGCTCGTCATCCCTCTTTCCAGGCTGATAGATTTTTCGGCGATGCGACTCAGCGGCCTGAACCATTCCAATCCGACCGCTATAGCATGGACGCGTCCGACACAGGACGATTCCAAGACACGTACGACGTGCGCAGACAGCCTCCTATGGTAAGAACAGCTTGGCGGTATTCTAGTGTAGCATCCTATGCTGACGAGGCCATGGCGCCATGGCAGAAAATCGACGAGGCTCTTCGATCGTATTGTGGCATCGCCGCTCAGCAGTACTTCGTTGCCGCATTTGGTGACGATGGCAAAGCAGTGACGTTTATCAGTCCTGGTCACACTGGAAGTCAAAAGCTCGGTGATGTGGTGTTTCAGCAATTTTTCGACATCAACAGGTTTCAACAAGTGATGACTCGCCTTGAAACCGGTAAGTACACCCTGCGAATGGAACTCGAACCATGAAACATGACCTTGTCACACGAAACTAATCTTCCGGTTGGGAATTTTCCCCTAGGTGCGAATCCAATGCTCGATGACGACTATCAAATGGGCGATCACATAAAAGGTAGTCATGGGCGTGCTCGAGGTTACGAAAGGCGAAGCAGCTCCTTCTATAAAAACTGGACCGGCTCGGCGAGGCCGTCGCGAAAACGAGCCCGACTCCACAACTCGGCCATAGTAGATGATGAAACTCCCATTGATGTCACCCCTCGCAGACGTTTAAAGCTTAGCGACGGCCCCGCGGTGTGGAATTTTTACGAACAAAGATTCAAGAACTGCCAGCAGACTGCGTGCAAGCTGATTGCAAAAGCTTGGGTGAAGGCGGTTGAACCAAAGAAGCAATCGACGCATCCTTATACTGGCAGCGACGAAAAGGCGCCGGAATGGTGGCCCAAGCCGTGGGGTGCGACTAAAGACGACAAAGTCCGGCACAAGGAGCCAGATCACTTATACAAACGAGGTTCGACCATGGTTTATTTAGTGCCCCCTCTAGTCGTGTGGAATGCGCCAGCTAACGTTGATCACAGAACGTGTCCATCTACTTGCTCACATTTTGAGGCTGGTCATCGAGCCCAATGAAAAACAGGAGCCTTGTGATGTGCGAAAACTTGGCTTGAACGTCAAGAAACTTGAAGAGATTACCTACGAGGCGCTCTCCTCTTTCTTCTTGGAAGGTGAGACCAATGCGAAGAAACGGCCGTATCTGGCCGAGATATTCAAGGTGGCAAGACAGGAGGAGCGTCACAAAAATGGCGAACTTGGTGAGTACATAATCTTCTTCTGCTATGACTTGATTGCTTTGCTTGGCGAGTCATGAGTGATAAGCAGGAGCAGAGTCGAAGACTAATGCGAAGACTTAGATCGTGACACTGAGGTGTTTGTGATGGCCGAGGACAAATTTCCCGACAGCTATTTCTCGGACAATGAAGACGGTCCGTCACTTGGGGAAAACGGAGATGGCATGCATCGGTCCCAAGCGGATGTCCGGCAGCAGCAGTGCCTTGTTCATACACCAACAACGGGCCTGCCTCCGACGCAGGGCTTGCACGGTGGGCATGGGCCTTTCATGAGTGAGGTCCCAATTCGAGACAATTCCTACCACTCAGACAGCATGACTGCGGAGATTGCCAGTCAGCCACACCCGTTTGAGAATAATGGCGGAAATACGGTCGCTGATCACCCTGCCGCTACAGCTTCCAATTCCGGCATGACGCTGGACATGGTACCTAGCCCTCACGACAACAGCAGGCGTCAGTCGGTGTTTAGCGACTACTCGAGCCCTGTTTCCAACAATCTGTACGGCCAGCAATGGCAGCAAACCACGTCCGCTGGCCCATCACAGGCAGCTCTGTACTCGTACACGCCTCCTCAAGTCAGTGCTGCGCAGACCTCCTTCATAGGGTCGACGGTCAGCATGAACACTGCGTCGACGTTTCTGAACCACTCGTTTGAAGATTCGGAGCGTTCCGAGTACGACACGAACGGCGGGGCGTCCATGTTCCGCGCCGGAGACATGACGCACTCTTCGGGGCCTGGTTCTCATCAGGGAGGAGGGTATTATGTGCCTGGCGATCCCAGATCGGGCGTTCGAATGCTTCACGCAGGTGGTTGACGGGGTGTGGGAGCTTGGCAAACATGCAGTCGGGCGGTTCCCCTTTAATTTTAAAATACCCCCCGAAAAATGGTCTTGTAGCGAGCGGGTTTTGTGTTTATTTTCAGGATACTCAGCTATGCAGTTTGGATATAGTCTAGCCACAGCAATGTTTCAATTTTTCGCCATGAAAAGCCGCAATAGGGAATATACATACGTGAAATGGAATGGGTTCGCTGGCAGCTAATTTCTAAATGTGACTCTCGACGCAGGGAGCAGGCTGCAGACGACGTTACGTTTTTCTTCTCTGAAACAACTTGGACTGCCTCTTTGTTCTCGATTATACTTTCTAGAATAGTATTTTGGTGGAGATGAAGCGCCGCTTCTAGGTAGATAGCTGAGCTCCGTATTCACATAAAGATGTTGACCTTTCAAGTTTGCTCTATGTACCTAGTTACGCCAGCTACCTGATAAGGTCACCAAAATGCTTTTTCCATGTGACGATGTTTTCGCGTTGCAGATGGGGTACTAAGATGTCTCGAGACACAAACAAGTTGAAGCACAGACAACAGCGCGGTCAGTCCCCCCCCTCCCCCCTTTCTGCCATCTACAATTCTTAAAAAGTCTAAAACGAATTCTATGCACACGCAAGAACGCACGAACGCAACAGGAGAAGCAGGGGCCTCGGGCTGGCAAGAGAGCGGGGGCGCCTCCCACGGGCCACATGCACATTGCATGCATCGTGGAACTGTATCACTTGGATCAACATGGTGTATAATGTATTTGTCGATGGCGTTTTTGTTCCACCCTCTGGGCCCCAATGTCCGGGCCGTCGGGCCCTTCGTAAGAGCCGGAGAAAACTCGATTCGCATTCATGGGGTACTGGAAGTTGTCCGAGAAAGACATCTGGAAGAGACGCTGGCGGCTGTGGCAGCGGTAAATCACAAAATGCCGAATAGTTACGTAGGAATTGGACCTTGGTTTGGGTACGTACAAAGAAGGCTGAAGTTGAAAGTTCTTCATGTGCCAAAATCTGGGCAGTTCTGTAAGGCACCCATCTCCTATATCGTGTGGTGGCAGTTCGATTGCCATTGGTGTTCGTTCTGACTGCTCGGTGCTGACTCCTGAGCTCCCTGAGATACTAGCGGCGAGCGCTTTACACATGTTGTTTGCCAAAATCGATCTCGATGGCCTTGATTGCAGCAGGTATCGCATACATGCACAACTCCACGAGTCTTTCTTTCAAGGGCAGATAGACTCGGCATTCTGGATAAAGTAGTTCGCTAAAAACTCCGAGCTTCAGGGACAACGGGCACGTTCAACGTTGGCACGAGTGTTGCAACCACGAAAGCACAGACAAACATGTGATTGCATGCGCATCTCCGTGCAGGGATCGCGGAAAAGAAAGCGGTTCGGAGCTTCCAGCCACACACAACGTTGAACGGACGACATTTGGAAGATAAAATAACCTTGGAACAACGGCCGAGGAGCAAGGATTGTCTGGGGGGTTTCCCATGGACACAACCAGGGAAACCCGCGCGGTCGTCAGAACAATACGCTGGCAAGGTGGTTCGCGAGAGCCGAAAAGGCAGGGTTGGGTGTCGGTTCAGCCCTATTGGGAGTAATGTAGAATTCGTGGCCAGCACGTCGTCCATAGGTTCGGCATGTGGTAAGTGATTATCGGACGCCTTCTCGGCGGGCGGTAGCCTGCATGCCGAAAAGGGGGGGAGAAGAGATGGATGGAAGAACCGGCTGAAAGACTTGTGGTGTGTGTGCGATTTTCTTTGCGATGTTTTGTGAGTATCTAAAGTGCGCGCGTGTTAACGTGTCAACGTGTGTTTATGTGTGTGCGTGTTACAACTTATACAAGGCAGTCCAACCCCTGGTGCCCTACCATTGGCTGGCACGAGCGTCATGGGGTTGTCCTGGGCGCTCCATGGGTATTGGCACGGGGTTTTCAGTGTTCAGCGCCATCATCCATGACGAGGGTTCACGGTTTACCCCTCTCTTTGCGAGCGAAAGGGAGCACACCGCTCTGCCATGTGCTGTGGCGGCGGCTGCAGGTGCGCCCCCCGCGCCCAACTTCCCTTTTATACTGATCGTGGGCAACCTAACCACAACTATGGTAGCTCCGGGAGAACTGAAGAGGAAGGCGCGGCCCCTTTTGCGTGCCAAACTGCCATATGGACCCAAACTGCCACGGACGTCTGGCACTGAGCAGGTGGCAGGCCGCGAATGGCCAGCTGGGGAGAGGGGGGGGGTGCCATGCTGAGACAAAGGGGGTGCATGAGAAACACTCTGGGGAAGCACAAGGGGGGCGCGCGCTTGGGAAATAAATCTCCGGGCCGCAGACTTGGATCCCGTCCGTGAACGGGCTGAACGGGCAGCCTGTTTTTTCGGCCTTCACATCCATGGAGACTTGGCTTGAAAAGAAGCGAGACGGCCCCACACCCCAGCCACGCGGATTCCCCACGCTGGCCCGGTTTTCCCTTGAACATCAAACCCAAATCCCAACTGCAGCTTCCGAGTCCACACACCTACCCTATGGGGGAAGGAAGAAACATGCGGCGAGAACTGAAGTGGGAAAAGCGCTGAGGGTCAAGAATGATGTCCACTTGAAGGGATATGGCTTGTGTGACAGATCTTGATGATTCGTGAGACAGATCATGAGGACCTGTAATCGCAGTGCACCCAGCTCTGTCCAAATACACGCGCTGGCCGTGAAGTTCACAACCGACAATTGGTGTGTATCAAGTTGTCAAGTTTGCCAAGCACGTCAAGATCTCTCCTCCACGGTCCACCACAGATTGTGGACCCCCAGCAACTTCCTCGTATTCTGCCGCGACCGTGTTGCATTCGTTGAACGCGAGATAGAACCCCTATCCAACGGCACACATCCCAACGCGTATCTTGTTTTCTTTTTCTCGTGTTAAAGAGTGCTTTTAGAGGACTACCGATGGTGTTGTGATGTGCTCTATCGGTGAGGCTGGGTGGTTGCATCAGTTCTGACTTTAGCAAAAGAACAACTTCAAGACTTATGAGGAAGAAACAAAGGGGGGGTGGGCGCAATGATGATGAAGACAGGCTTCAAACAGCCGTCAGAGTACAATGTGATATGTGAGACATCTCCAGTATGATAAAAATGACTGAGGTACAGAGATATGGTCAGATTTTGCAAATAGCTTCCCGAATCCCGATTCCCATCGTTGTGCCGCGGGTAGGGATCCGATGAGAGTCGTGGCGCATTATCGCTGTTATAACACAAATGAGGCACGATCATATGTTTAGGCGCATACGTTGAGTTAGTATCTCGTGTTTAACTTCAACACACCCCGCCCATCCAAGTAACAAGTTTCAATCCATCCACCACGATGCATTTGCAAAGAATTCTTGGAGGAAAAAGTAAATGCATACGTCCCCTCCCAAGAAGAGGCAAACCATCCAAACACCCCTTCATCTCCGGATATACCCCCCAGAAACAAGAACTCCAGAGCCTCACTCTGCAGTTTCACCTTCAACCTGACCCTCCAGAACTGTGTGCATAGGTAGTAAGGAACTGGTGAGCAGCGGTAGCATGTTGCTCGCGCTTCCGCAACTTCACAAGGCAAGTCAGCTCGTAAGTCCGAGTCGTGAAGAAGCAAGCCCCTAGAGAAACTTGGTCAAAGAACAATGCCGCCAAGAACCAACCAAGAACCTTGACCAGCTTAGAGAGCTCAGATCGTGAAGATCCATGCCAGACGAAAAAGGCTACGTATTTCCATAGACGAACCAGGTGGCAGGCCATGACAGCAAGCCCCGAAGACGCAGTCTCCAAAAGTCTCCCAACTCAGAACACAAACAGATGACTCCAGACCCCAAATCTATCCTCCCTTCTCCAACACCAACACCAATACCGCCCACTGCCCCGTGCAAAACACGGCCCGCCGCAAGCCTAAGCCTTACGAGCGCTCCATGACCACCCCAAGCACTCGTCACAAATGATATACGAATCCTGACAACTCACTTCCCTTCCCAAGTTCTGGTTTTTTCCCTTCGATTCTGTGAGATGCCCGCCCAAGACTGTGGGGGAGATCTTGAATTTGTGTTCTCGCGTGCGTGCGTCGTCTTTTAAGGTGGGCTTTTCTTTCTGCTTCTGGCTCGGGCGGCTCGGCCCGCTGTGGTCTGTGTGGTCTGTGTATCATGGCCAAAACGACACGGACGTGATGTGTCATTTATGGCGTTTGGCGCAAATGAAAAAAGAACAAAAAACCGCGTGGTAGTCTATGGTGAGACTAATGTATGAAGAGTTGGCTGCACCACGCGTAGAACATGGTGATTGTTAAAGTATGTCGACTGTGTGTAGGAGAATTTTGCTCGCGATGTGTACGGTTAGTAGGGGTTGGCGAGCTGGCAGGATGAGCAACCACCGCGAATAGCTCAACGCCACAAAAAGAATGCATATGTAGCCCAAGGTGACCGACATGTCCAGGCCTTCTTTGGGGCGAAAGCTCATCTATTCCTCACCTCCACCAGCTCACATCACGCAAGCCCTCAATCGAGGCGAGTCAGGGAGCATTATTGTAAACCGCCGCTTTGTATTCATGCGTATAAGTAGTGCATCTGAAACAAGACACCTGGCCCAACCACAAGGCAAGCAGGAAAAATAGACTATAAATCAAGGAAAAAACACAAAAAGTAAGAGTTACACAGACAAATTACCCTGCGCCAGTATATCATCATGTAGCAAAGGGTCACACCGGACAGCCTGCCCTTGCAAAGCAGAGGACGAGTGTAAAACCCCGAGTATTAAAGCAACCAGGAAAAAAAAAAGACTCGCCCACTCAAGAACAGCGACGTGTTCCTTCTTTGCTAAACGTTACCTGTAACAAAACAACACGGGGCCGTCGGTTCAGCTCGACGTGCTTGGCCCAGGCTCCTCCTTTGGCTGTGGTGGTTCCAGGCCAGCATTCTGTGCCACCCGTTTCCACGTCTCCAGTTCCCGATACAGTCGCTCGCACTCACGCTTGAGCTTGTCGTTGGAGGCACTAAGCTCTGTAATGGCTTGCTCCGTAAGCAGCTTCTCCAGAGTCCACTTTTCAATGTTTTGTTGTTCATTCTCCTTGAGCTGGGAGATGAAACTGACGGTCCGCTGCAGAATAGACCCTTTGTTCTTTTCGCATCCTGGGACTATTTTGGCCAGCTCGTTGATACCTTCATTGATTGTCTCGCGCCGCCGTCGCTCAACTGGAAAATAGTTAGCAAGAGATGGTCGCTTTCTCGTTCCGTCATTATTGCGCAGAGCAACCAGCCAGGCGTCGTATATAGGAAGAACTTGAAAGATAAAAGAGAAGATTGATAGCTCACCTTCTTTGTGATTGTCTTTCCGCATTTTGTGCCACTCTTCAGAGCCCACAGCGGGTTTGTTGGAGTTTGCATTGGCCGCAGATCCCGAGCCAGAGTATCGATGGCCTGCCGCAGGTGGGAGACCATTCAGAGCTTGCTGATCGCCTCCTGATGGATCAATCATAGCCGGAAGAGGAAGATCGGCATGGTGAAAGTTTTGTTCAGTGGAATGATGATGGTGCTGTTGCTGCTGCTGCTCTTCCTCTGCAACCGCTTGCGCTGCGAATTGCTCTTCCGTCGACGGGGGAACGTGAAGAGTGGGATACATGCCCAGAGCAGCTTGAGCGGTACTCGTAGCACTCGCTGCATTTGCTGCATTGATTGCATCGGATGCATTGGCTGCTTCCGCTGCCTCCGCGTGGTCCGCAGCGGCCGCCTGCAGAGCATTAAAGTCGGCGACGCTGACACCGTTAGCCGCCGCTGCCGCTGCGTGCGTGGCCTCAATAGCATTTTCGATGAATGCTGCAGTGTCGGCAGACATGGCTGCCGGAGGAGCGCCGCCGCGTTTTTGTCGCTGCGTGCCCGGGCTTTCCAACTCCCGCTTTCTCTTCTGTCCGGGTGAGCCGCCGACACTGGACACGTCTGACTGCTCTGACACGGCTGCTCCAGACATGGCGATGGTGATGGGGAGTTCGAAGGTCAATGTTGAGTGCCCTATCGGAAGGGTATTCTTGACTGATGTAACTTGGAAGCCTCACCACTGTGAGCAGGTGCGTTAGATTATTAGAAATTGTTCTCGTAGACCAACGAATATGCGCAAAGATCGAGAGGGCCGTAGAGATTGAGCCGTCATTCTATCTGGCTGTGCCACCAGCTCGCGCTTTGAGTGCGAGTTGACTGACAAACATCGTGGACACAGACGCGCCGGAGTGAATGTGTCTCGATGGCCTTGTGAGTCCATGACGACGACACAGCAACAGAACGTAACGGATGCGAGTCGGCAAAGAACCGTCAAAAGGTTCATCGCGTCTCTTATGGCTTCATGACTTCATTCACCAGACGCGCAAGCCGTCACTTGACGGCGTGATACGCCTGAGACGCGACCATTCTTGCGGCACAAGCCAGGCGCGAGCAACGTGAGCAAATTTTGGACGCGTCGCGGGACAAAGCCACGATGCATCAGGCGTCGCCGCGCCGCATCCAGCGACGTTGTTGTTGACGTGGTGAATAAGGGCAATGTGTGGACATACCTCGCAGATCATGTGCTCTGGAAAAGTCCCAAGATCACGGGTTTTCGACTCACGTGGATTGCGTGATGGATCTCGTGATATCGCGCCGGACGGGCGTCGAATCTAAATCACGGCAGACCCGCAGCTCCCAGGAAGGGCACACGGAGACGCGCAGGAAGTTGGAGCAACAAGAGTATGCGTGATGGAGAAGAAGAAGGAATAAAAGAGCCCGAGACGAAGGAGACTGTGGGAAATACTTGAGAGAGAATTCACCCAAGATTCTTATGCTTACAAGGGCGATGCGCAGCGTAGGACCAAGTTGCAGATGGGACGTTGTGACGGAACGGACGAAGGCGCGCTTCCCTTGGACTTTCTGGTCTTTCGCCGGTCTGGGACTCTGGGACCGGGTCTTTGTCTGGGCCTTGGGGGCGGCTGGTCAAGTTTGGGAGTCACGCGGCGGGTGAAGGGTCGACTGGTGGAACACGTGCAGCTGAGGCGACGCGGACGTGATAAATAGGAAGGTCTTTGCCTTCTGTCAACAGCGCGTATCTGCCTCAGGCCAGATATCGCCAAAGCCAATCATAGCGGCTGCGTTGGTGCACGGGACTCAGTACAGCCAATCAAAGGCCGTGGCTACCCCTCCCAGGACTAAGCAGAATGTATATTGAGATGTGCATTAGGTACGTACTCGGGAGTCGGTAACCCGGGTCCTCCTGATCAAGCTCGTCTCGATTCGACACAACGGCTGCGGGAGACCTCCAACGGCAACACGCGTAAGTCTGTCGCGATTCGGGAGCTTTCACCATACACGCAGCTTAATCGTGCGAGAGGGCTACTGAGATTCACGGTCGTGTGTTCGGCGCTCGTGCGGGATGCCTTATCTGAAGTGAGTCCGTTCTGCATGTGCGCGGCCTGGGGGATCGCGCGTGATGCGGGAACGCTTCTGACATCTGTGGCCTGCAGCCTACAACTCGGGCGATTACGCTGCTGTGGCCGTATTGCCGATTCCAGGTGACCAAAGGGCGGAATCTTCGCCTCGCGTAACCTCTATTGGCCCAAACGCATGTACATAGCAGCCGGTGTTAGGGGTAAACGGCGTCGCTGGCTCATGTCTGGTCTCAATCTGTTATCCGCATCCTGCATTTGCGATCGCGGGTCGTGCATGTCACTGTTATCGATAGCGGCAGGCTGCAGGCCCTCCAGGCTCCGACCCCTCTAGCCCCCACCTGAGCAGTCGACCATCTTGCGTATCCGACATTGACGATAATCTTCCACCTTGGTTTGGACCGCACTTATCGCCACACCAGCAGAGCGTAAGACGGTCCTCCTCTCCATCGAGGCTCCTACACCGCTCCTACGCCCTTGCAAAGTTACACAACGCCTTGCCAGGCTGTCCGTCATGGCCAGCCATGAACCGTCCATACTCAAACACAGCGAGCACTTGCTACTGGTAAGCAGACGGTCGTTCCATCGCCCGCCAGCGCATCCCACGCAATGACCTGGACTGACTGATTGATACTTTAATCGCATATTAGGACCAGACTCTTCTACGCCTTCCGCATGAACTTCTTCGAAAGAACTTTCGTTCAGCCCATTTCACCATCGAAAAAGATACGTTTGCACTCAAGACCTTGCTCAAGGAGTCGGCCACGGCGGCCGTGTCTGGGCGAGCTTCCCAGCAGGATGTTGTGCGCAGCATCGACTCCATGCTCAATCGAATGAAAGGAGTCAAGAGAAAGCTCACATCCTATGCTGATGAGGAGTCTCGTCTGCATCACCAGACCGCTGCTCGCATCACGCACCTCGACGAACTATACACTATGCGCACCGTAGATGACGTCAAGTATGAGGCCTGGAGCCGTCGCCGGCTCGATAGACTCGTGGCCGATTATCTGCTGCGCAATGGCTTCAACCGCACTGCTAGTCAGATGGCCGACGAGAAGGGCATGCGGGACCTGGTTGACGTGGACACCTTTATCAATATGAGCCGCATCAGGGAATCCCTCCTGGGCGGAAGTATCACTGAAGCGCTCGCCTGGTGCACAGACAACAAGAAAGAATTGCGAAAGATGGAGGTACTTTTCCCCCTCCCGCCTTAGTTCCCCAAATTGCACTGCATGGCGCAGCAACGGCGTCTATGCATATAGAGGAAGTATGACTAACCTAGTCTGGCCCCTTTGTTCTCCCTATGACAGAGCAAACTGGAGTTCATGCTCCGACTACAACAATATATCGAATTGATCAGAGCTCAATCCGAAGCCAAGCTCGTCGAGGCCATCGCACACGCCAGGAAATATCTCTTGCCATACTGGCCAATATTTACGAGGGAAGTCCAGCAGGCATGTGGCCTTTTGGCATTCCCTCCCGACGAAGCCGCCTCAGCCGCCTACCGCCATTTGTACAAACCATCGAGGTGGGAAGAACTAGCCGATCTATTCACCAGCGCCCACAACAACCTCCTCGCCCTCCCGGTCGTGCCCCTCCTCCACGTTGCCCTCTCTTCCGGCCTCTCAGCGCTCAAGACACCCGCGTGCCATTCTACTGCCAGTCGCTACGGCGAAGGCACGTCTACCCTCGGACATGGCGTATGTCCCATCTGCTCGACGGAACTCAACGCGCTGGCCAAGAATGTCCCATATGCGCATCACACCAAGAGTCACGTGGAGCACGATTTGGTGCTCCTTCCCAACGGCAGGGCGTACGGTTCTCAGAGCTTACAAGAGCAAGCCAAGAAGTCAGCTTTGCCGCCCAAGTTGGTTAAGGATCCACGAACGGGGGAGGTATTTCCGATCGAGGGCTTGACAAAGGTTTACATCACATAGAACTTCTTTTTTTCGGTGCGAAGAAGCAAAGCAAAAGCATGTTCTGCACACCGACCTATTGTGGTTGGGTGTAAGCACGGCGAGGACACATTGTATCTTACTTGGCGGTCGCTTTTGTGTTGCCCCCGTTCCCCCCTTCCTCCCTTCCTCTCTTTTACTCTCTTTCCTTTCTTTCTTTTTCCCCATTTTCTCCCCGCATCTTGTTTGCATTTTGCATCGGCGTTCAAGGAATGGGTTCTATGGCGCACGGAACATAACATGACATGGCGAATGGGATGACGCACATACTGCGAGCTTTTATGAACGAGACAATCTGTTAAAGAAGAATTTGCTTGCACGGTGAGCAGGTACTTGAAACTAACTACATTGACCTCCTTGAGAATTATGTGTCTAATTCCGTTTCGTAGTTTTCCGTCATCTCCCCTCAAGGCCCCGACAACCCAGCACACACACAGCACATACAACGAACAAATCAGGGTCTAAACAGGGAGGGCAACACGAAATAGCCTTTGCATCAGAACATCAAGATTTCGCTGCCTGTGAAACCAAACCTTTCGTAGTCGATTTTAGGATCTCCAATGCCGAAAAGGCGTTGTCGGAAGATGTTATACGCTATACTTGTGCAACTGAGTCCTTTACTTCCACTGTGCGGCGTAGCGAGCACCCGGCGATAGATTCGGAAAATCAATCACAATCCGTCGTTGTTCAGAGAACGAATAACTCACGAGAATGTTTCGGCTGAGCTCCAGCCGGGGGATCCCCGTTACGGCCCGTTCCGTGGTCTAGGTACAAGAAGAGGCTGACTCCGTTTGCGCTCGATGGATTGACCTAAATTAGCGGCTAGCTATGGCGAACGTGACTGTGACGCCGCCTACGTATGGTATAACCATTTCAGTCGCAATGGATGCGCGGGCATCCTCTGCTCGTACCTATCTGACCACCTCGTGATTCCTCTCTTGACGATTCAAGAGAAAGTTGCAAGTTGTTGGAATTTCTGCCCTCGACGGCAGATGCGGACGTGGCCTCATACCTCATGGTAATAACACCACTCGGTAAATCCGCTCACTCTTTGAGTCTTTCCTTTCTCTCTCTTTGAGATAGCTTCCATGGATACAAGAGATTCTTCATGACAGTTCCTCGGACCCCCACGCATACGCACCTCGCGCGACGCGGATTTCCTCCAACGTGTCAGTGAGTACTGAGTGACGGCGCACGATACTGATTCCTCACCGCTTGTCACATGTTTAAGTACACTTGCACCTCAGAATGCAAGGCCACGACGCCCGCCATGAGATTGAGAAGTGAGCAGCAGCTCGGCACTTCCAGTGTTCGGACAATGTGTGTGAAGTGGGTCCGGCACAGTTGGCCCCAAGCGAATAACGCGAAAATTCCTCCACTTTTCGTCCTGACGCGTCAATTTTAGGTAGCTTCATGAGCACTGAGCAGCCATGCCTACGCCACCACGCCGTTTAAAGTCGTTCAAAAAACATTCGACGCTACGCAGCCTTATTAACAGCAGGCAAATTGGCCAAGAAGATCGCTAATGACGAGGGAATTCTCCCAAGCCTCGTTTATGCCATCAAAAAAACGGTTCACTAGGTGTATGTACCCAAGAGTGGGGGATCTCACCAAAAGGGCGAGGCCCGACCAAGCAGGTACCGAAACAAAACACGATTTGCGACGCTTCCAGACAAACCTGAATCTCAAGAGCGACTCACTACCACCAAATAGCTTCAAGAAACATGCGCTCCTCATGTTTCTACGGAGGCAATCGCACGATACCTCAAGGCAAGGGGAGTCATACATCGCCAAGCCACACAACGCCCGTCTTTGGAGAGAAGAGCATGTCTAAAAAAGGCTCCAATTCGCGCTCAAGTATTGTGACAAGCCTCTTGAGTCTTGCGTAGTTTCGTCGCTTTGATGGAATGTATTGCGGAGTAAGACCTTCAAACATCGACACCCATCTTTGACAACTGGTCACTGGTGACCTCAACAAAGTCATGGAGAGGATGGCAAAAATAGAATTGCGTAGCAACTCACGGAGCCATTATTCATCAGGTGCCGACCTCGCGCCTAGCATTTCAATTGACGTGCGTCTTCATGGTTCCCCACGGACTTCCATTCTTCCCGGACTTCTACGCTTCCCCACGAACTCCCATGCTTCCAAGTTCCCAGCGTCCCATCACTATGTACCTAGGTATGTACCAGGTTACTAAGTTAGGTACTTTCCTTTCAATTGAAATGTCCGTAATCCAGGACCATCATTGGCTATCATATCTCGTTCCCGTCCGTTTATCTAGAGGACTTCCTTACCATATTCTCCAGAGATCTATTGAGAAGCTGCGCTCTCTATGTAAACAAGGACCTCAGATGAGATGAGTCCGAGGTTCGGATATGTCCTGTCTCTCTGCTTCATTGCTTGCATGAGCTCTGGCCAGATACAATGGCTACATTATTGGGGCTTGAGACTGATGAAATCGTCAGCTCTGAACACGACAAACGACTTCGGCTCTCTCGGAATCTCTAAAAGGTCTGTGACTCTGTTCTTTCTCTTGAGCCTTGGAGAGCTTACTGCCTCATCTGAACATATGTACGAGGACCTCAGACGTCACTAACATGGGTTCGGAAAGGGTTTCCAATCGGTTTCCGGCTGAATGCTACAATTGAGCCAATGTTGAGTCTGTTCATGTGTTCATGTCATGTACGCGGGACAATGTGAATGCGGTTCGGGGATGATCTCCGTGCCGCTCCTGCTGCAGTTCAAAATGGTGGGAGTGTGTGCGACACATCACACGCAGTCCAACGATGTTCCTTTATGACACTCTGAAAAATGTCCACGGAGAGGCAAGTGACAGTGTGTCCACGCGCATGGAATCCTTTTCTTCGTTTATTAAGCTCCTGCAATTCTGAGGTACGTACGGCAGAGGTTCGCGGTGCAGGCCATTTACAAATCGACAAAGCAGCGTTCGCAATGAATGGGACAGTCTCGCGGCGTCCCGGCGCCCGGCGGGACGTTGACTGGAACTTGGAAGGGTCATGGGTCATGACTCATGACCCATGAGGCAGTGGCGATTTTGGCGCGGATCCCGGGACATTCCCATTGTGGCAGATGTAGATGCTGATAGTGATAGGTACCTACTCCGTTGATATGTACATGATACATATGTATATGAGACAAGCGCTCGTAAGCATCCTGTCCGTCACTAACATATATCACGGTTGAATTCGGGGTGACCACACCCTCGCAAACAAGATCGCCATGGGCCCATGGCCCCTTGGCAGCTGTCTAAACTTCCCTCCTCACGACGCGTAGTTCTGGTTCACTATCTGTCCTACTCGTTACTCCCAACTACTGCCTCAGATACTGATATAGCTCGTAGACAGAACCTACGGAGGCACAAGATAAGTGCAATACATACCTAGGAGGTACCTAAGGTAAGGTAGAAAAGACGGATCTGTTGGACCGAGAAATTAGTGGCGTGACAGATTTCACGCATGCAGGAGGTAGCCTGCAAGAAGAATCCACCCACATTCAGTTCGAAGATGTCACCGCCCCTCAGCTGCTCTTCAACCGACGCGAAGGGGTGAAGCGAGGTCCCGCGGCCTCGGAGCGCCGCGTAGGGCCGCCGGAAAAGACCTTATCCATGATCCGCCTACAGATGATCCGCCTACAGTACATATGTATAGGTACTCGTGGGTGTAACCTTTTGAAAAGGACGTTGTCATAGTGGGTGTCCTTTTCAAAAGCTTACAACTTACACCCACGAGTAGGTAAAATTGGGTTTACCTCTCTATGAGTCTACCTACCTCCTAGGTATGGGCTTAGATTTAGAGTAGGTACAACCCACCCGGACAGAGTACATACCTGGTACCTACCTAACCTAGGTCTAAGGTACCTAATGTAACTTAAAGTGTGGGGCATGAGAAGCCCGGTTGCCTCAACAGCGGGAACTTAATTAGTTCGGAATCACCGGTGCCCACGGGCCTCGTATTCCGTACAGCCTAACTTCACCAGCAAACCCTTGTCTCAATGTTGGTAGATCTTTGGCTCAATATTTTCGCTAAGTGCGATGAGTCAATCTCGGGAATGGGCAGAGAGCATGATATGTGTTTCGCAAATGCTTCCTTTTTGGATGAGTACCTACGGAGTATATAAGAAGTGATTGCCACCCTCCAAGTCAACCCACGCACTATCATCGTTACGCACTCTTCTCAAGTTCAACCTCTCACCTCATCACCAAAAACGAACAACCATGCGTTTCTCCGCTCTCGCCGTTGCCGCTTTCGCTGGTATTGCTCTCGCCGCCAAGAGAGGCTGCCGACACGACCCCAAGAATCCTGGCATGGGCTGGTACTGGACTGTGAGAGGCGACGATTTGAACTCTATTGCTAGGGACTTCGGCGACGACGCTCAAGCCATTGCCGACAGAAATGGTCTCGCGAACAAAGACTTTCTCCCCTCGTGGATAACCATCTACGTCAAATGCCCAGTCTAGCCCAGAGGCTACTTGTTAAAGAGTATGCTCCACACTCCAAAACGCAACACAACGTACAATCAAATAACTAAGAGCTGTTCGCGATTAGGCTGAGCGGCATTTTACCGTTTTCATGAATAGAAGGCCATGTGGTCCGTCACGTTGGCAGCTGGCCGCACTCAACATCTAATAGCTCGGTGGAAGGAAGACTAAAGGCGTCTGTATCTATTTTTTCGAATGAAGTTACCCATGTATTTAAAGTCCTCATGTCGCATGAACATTTTCTATCCAAACATGCCAGTCTAAACGAGATTCGACCCTTTCGAACGCATATTATGAATGGTGGGGGACGGGTATAGTTTCTCATGCATATACATACATTTTCATCGTAAAATGGGAAGTCCGGAGGGACTATGTATGTGTAAAGCTGAAGGGTTACCGCTGCCGAGGATTCACGTGACCATTTCAGATTCCAGGTTGTGACCGCCGATCATTACCGCATCTCATGTATGACATAGGCCGCATCCTCACTTCTCGCAGTTCTCTCCCTCTGTCCCCTCTGTCCCGACTGACTCCCACCCTGAACCCGGCATAATTGTAAAGCCTCGCTTTACTTCCTCATCATTACAGGAATCGTCGCAAATTAGTTCAGCTTTACTAACAATGCAGGCGTGTGATGCGATCTTGATCGCTTGCTCATTTGATGAAACGTGTTGACCTCGTTTGACACCGCGTCTTTCTGTGATAGAGCCTAGAGGTCAGTTGCTCGTGAGTTGCGGCGACTTGGTCACATATCCCATTAACGGTCCGGAGGCTCACTTCATGTCACTGACCAGTGACAGGGGGTGCAGCCAATCATGTCGCAGCTTTTCAAGGAGTACATCACTTGGCCCGCAAAATTGATGCTGCCGAGAATGAGTCTTCCTCGATGACCGTGCGCGATGAAGCATTTTATAGGGAGCGTTACTCCGCGAACTGTACGGATTTACTCGGCGAACTGTTTTTCCCAAAATGCTCCACATTTCTCAGACTGCTTCGTACCTCCTCGCCGAATTACAGTGGGAATTAAAATTACAAACAGTATACATTCGGCTTTAAGGCTCGACGCAACTCAATTCGCTCAAATGATACACCACCGGTGTCTTCGATCATTGCTTTGAATCATGACACATTCGCGACTGGGAAAATAGCACAGGCGCCTACTGGATCATTTGCGTAGCCCGGATGAATCCCTCGCTTTCACCGTCCTCACTGTGCGTGGTCAGACCGTCAGATCCTGCGATGCCGAGCCACTGATTCCCGTACATAGCCTTCACAGATGAGGACGGCCGTGATCTTCCCTTGTCTCGTCCGCGACCTCGCGTGATGTTCCTGTTTCTTCGAGACACTCAAGACACGCAATGTCTCTGCCTTGTCACTTACAAACTTTGAGTCAGTGAGGTTGGCTTGGTTTCGAAAATCGGCTACGGCGGCGCGTCGGCTGCCTCTGCGCCGCAACAACGGGCTGTAGCGAATTTGTCATGGCTCATGGGACGGGATGGTTGAGGCACATCGAGATCGCTTTCAAGGGTCGGCCGCGACGCTAAAGCCTGTATGACTGACAGCAACTCGAAAACAGGTTTGATACTGCGGTACCTGTTCTGTGGAATGAGTTGCGAGGCCGACCACAGAGGTTGCGCTTACGGACGTATTGAGGGTCTTGAATTCAGAGGAGTGGCTGACCGTAGTCCTTGAAGTCATGGTTAGTTGATTTCTTTAGCTAGTCGATGATCAGCCTTACCAGGGACTTCTTCAGCCATCAGCACGGTAAAAGTTTTTGCAGGTTGAGGGTCTCATCATGATGTGCGACGTTAATGAATTTGGTGATGTTAAATGAAGAGTAACATGGGTGGGTAGATGAAAGATTTGGAAATGTTTAAACAACGGTGTCGACAGTGTGCATTGCCTGAAGCACTGTCTTGGAGCGGAGAGGTACAAAAGACCCTGAGAAATGTGGAGCATTTTGGCAAAAACAGCTCGCCGTGTAAACTTTGTACAGTTCGCGGAGTAACGCTCTTTATAAGTTATAGGTACATAACACGAAAATTCCTTCCACTTATCGTCGCGACGCGTCAATTTATTACATACATAGGTAGCTTCATCCACGAACCAACCCATCACCTTTGAACAGCCATGGCTACGCCCGTCGTCGTCGTCACCACGCCCGTCGTCGTCGTCACCACGCCCTTTGAAGCCATTCAAAAAATATTCGACGCCACGCACTAGGAATCGCGTCTATTCAGCCTCAACAGCAGGCAAATCGGCCAAGCAGATCGCTAATGACGAGAGAATTCTTCCAAGCCTCGTTTTGTGCCTTAAAAAACGGTACATACCCAAGATTTAGGGGATCTCACCAAATCCACCAAAAGGGGCTGTACCTACATGTATGTACATACCATAATCCATCCCCAAGTGTCAGCCTCCAGGCAATGCATCCTTGATGAATCCGATCGTGGGCCGTGGCTGTTCCAACTTCCGACTCACGACGCCGTCTCCCTATCAGCACTTCCAGACTTGTTGGCGTCGCTTAGGTACCCACTACATACATAACAGCTTACTAGGATTTACTGTTTAGGGGTCCTTATCTTAGCGCGCATTGATAAGCTCTGCGAGGGCAATTCTTTGGCAACCGCCCTCCCGTACCTCCCTCCGTACAGAAGGTTCTTCAATGCGGCAGCTAGGGCGATCATCCCGGTGTGGCGGACGACTCCCAATGGGCTACATCTCATACTTTGCCGCGACTCCGAGGCAGCCATTCCGTCGGCAGAGATGGCCTTGGAGGAGATTGTGAACGCCTACGCAAATTTAGTGAGACGCATCCCTTGATGAGTCGGTTAGATGCCCCTGTACTCATCAGGCGCAGAACACCACTCCCGCGAACTGCAGCACTGCTGCCCAAAGTCGATAAGGTTGATACACACGTGGATCCCACGAGGGGTTTCTCGAAGGAGGAGGCAGCAAAGGACGCCGCTCTGCCCCCCGACGACCTGGTGGTCTTTTCGGATGGTTCACAGGCCTTTGACCGGAAAGGTTGAGTTGGATGTGGGCAAGGCTCCCTTCCCAACTTCCCGCACTCTGTGGTATCCGACGATTCGACGCAGAGGCTGTACCAGGTGCCTGGAAAGGCCTGCAGTATATCATTCAACTCCCGCCAGCGCAGAGCCAGAAACGCATCTGGGTCTGTCTGGACAGCACCGGTGGCTATATGGTGCCTCTGAGACCTCTCAATGAGCGTTTCATCAGCTTCACAGGCCTGCAGAAGTGCACCGTGTACTGCTCCGGGTCCATCTCGGATCGTCAGAACGCCGGAAGCGCAAGGGTCGAGCAACTGTCAACATCGACAGGGTATCAGTTTCCGTCTGATCGGATTCGCAATTAATATCACCCCCCTTACACAGATGCGACATACGCATTTAGGTCATTCTGTATGTTAGAGGTGCGCGATCAAGTACAAACTATGGCTACCATCTGCTTAAGGCTATCACCGTCTGAAGTCGGCGAGGCATGATGACAATGGCCCTGTTGACAAGCTCCAGATACTTCCTACTCTGGGCATCTCAGAGCATTCAGCATTGAGCACGATCGGTGCAGATTTAGAGATAGGGACACTTCCGAACTTCAGGCATCTCCATCCGAAGTTATGTACAGGGAGATGATTGAATTGCCCCAAAGAAATTAGAGGTCAACGAGGTACGCTTCTAGAGACTCTACAGAGCCAGATGTCGACCATCAATTCCAAGTCTCAAATACTGGCCCTGGTAAAACCATGTAGGGGCTGTTTAGAGAAGTATCATAAACCACTGGACCACGTTCCCCATTCATCCTCCTTGCTGTCTGGACTTTCGATGATCATTCGGCGCCAACGGGAAGGCCCGGAAGGGGCCTTACGTGACGAGGAACGACTACCTGGTAGTTAGAACTTAGCCAGTCTGCCCCTCAAGGCTCAGCCCGTGGTATCGTCGAAAAAACTGTGTCCATTCCATTCCCGAGTCCTGGCGCGGATCCAGCATCATTCAGTATGGAACTATGAGGCCTACCTATTACCAACGAATAGGATCTTCAACATTGAACACACAACAACGGACGTGCCCGTTAAGGCGCTCATTTCCACCACCACGGCGCGGCGAGCGGCGGCCGGCCGACGATCTAGTCGAGAAAGCAAAATTAAAGCTCGCTATCCACTGGCTCAATGGACAACTTGAATGTTGCGGCTCCATCCGGAGGTTTCCCCACACGAACCCCTTGGTCGCTCAAGTGATAAGAGAAGAAGTTGATTCCGTTTGCAACAGCCTCAACGGCCACGCGCTGTGCATTTTGGTTGTAAAAAGACATGTTTTTGACATAATATTGCAGAATATTCGTGCCTTGTACTCGAACATAACGGCTAGCCATGATGAATGAGACTGTGACGCCGGCGAATATGACGGGTTCTGGATTAGGTCGACGAGGTATCTGAAGATCATTGATTACTATACCACGTCCGACTCGTTTGTTCAATTTGGACGATGACAATTCTTCGTCCTGATGGGTGATTCTGCGTCGGGGCAAACAAGTCAGTCATATGGTGAGGCATATCGCGGTTGGTGCAACGCAGAAGATACACAGAGGGAGACACTGCCAGACAGCGAGGCCCAGAGGACTTACTCGTGAGTCGCAACGGCACTTATTAGATCGGTTGACTCTTTGCCATCGACGGTCAGGGAGCTTTTGGAAAATTGGACGGGCCCGATGGCTATTGCCAGAGCTCCGCACGCAAATCCGAGCGCGATACGAATTCTCATTGTGACGATGGAGGCTGGGAGTTTTCGAGTGAGTTATCCTGCTAACGTGTTAGAGAGCGGACGACGACTAGGAATTTATAACAGATCCAGAGGTATGAGAACCTCTTGACGAGATAGCTCACACTATGGCTGGAACGACCTATCTTGGAAGATCGGAAGTTTGAAAGCGGAGCAACACCGGCAGAGCGATGACTCGGTACTAGGAGTTCAGATCCATGATGCCAGAATCGAAGGGGCAAGGTTGATCCACAAGTTTGTTCGAGAGAGAACGGTAACCTACGACGAGACGCGACGACATGGTCGAGGGCGAAAAAGCTCAAACCGAAATCCTCTGATCCTCAAACAGCCGGAACAGGAGGATTCAGTCCTTGGAATCAATACGCACGAGCGAAAGTTGAAACCAACAAGTCCTCAAGAAAAGAGACCAGCTGTACTGGAGGAACGTCTTTGATACCGGTACTTATGAGCTGATGGATTTGAAGCACTGCCAACAAAACCTTCGCCGCCTAAATGTCTTCACGAAGTATATACCTCTCGATCGAATTCTCTCACAGGCCCGACAACGCACGACGAAGATCGCTCTGGATCACTGAGATGGGAAGACTTGTCACGGCGGCAACGGCAGTGCTAGACAGTGGAAGTCTTGTTGTTAGGGTAAGGGTAAAGAGATTGTTATGAGGGAAATTGACACAGGGAAGTGAGCACAGGGAATGAGTTGATAACTTGATACGAAGGAGCTACCTCATATGAGGGTAGGAGGGTAAATGGCGGCAATTGTCACCCCATGAGATGGCGCCTCTACATTCCTTTGTAGCGCAGGGATCCGTCATACTTTATTATTATTGCATTATGTATATCATGTAAGTACACAGTATTGTCCTGCTCACTTTTTCTGCATATTGCATCCCAGCAAAAAAGAGTACACGATTCAGCCTCCAAAGATGCTGTTGGTGAGCACGTCATACGAATATATGTATATGTACATAATAACATACATATGTGGCGTTATCAGGGCCAGATGTGTGACTCGTGAATCGTGAGTCTCGTGACCGACCCCTTGCCGGAGTCTCCCCTACCGGATTCCCCTTCCCTTGCCGATCTCCCGTTCTCTTGCCGGACCTCCGGATTGCCAATTTGCCATGACTCATGAGTCATGGGCCGTAGGCCGTGGCTGAGGGATAATTCCACTGCCCTAAAATAAAGTGACATAGTATTTGAGTGTAGCCACAGCAGAAAACTAAGTCACTGAATTCCCCTCTTCCGTGCATAGCCTCTCTAATGTTGAATTATCTTCCCTCGAGGCCCGATACAACGACGTCACCTCCCCTCAAATCATCGCCAAAGACGCCGTACATATCTCAAGGTGCAGTTGTATGCATCTTATGCACTCTAACTTTTTAACTTTAACATCAATTCCTAATCCTGAGATATGTTTGCGTCTTTGGCGATGATTTGAGGGGAGGGTGACATCGTTGTGTCGGGGCCTCGAGGGAAGATAATTCAACAAATTAGAGAGGTTGTGCACGAAAGGAGGGGGAATCAGTGACTTAGTTTTCTGCAGTGGCTACACTCAAATACTATGTCACTTTATTTTAAATTATTAGGGCAGTGGAAATAGCGAAAATGGGCAGTGGAATTATCCCTGCCCTAAGTTGTGATATATCTAAATATTGTGCTCAATTATATATTGATCGGGGTTTCTGATTTTGTATACACACCACTGCGTGTGACTACACTCATGTACGCGTTTGTGCAGATACCTAATCACGCATCTGAACATCGTCCCAGCCACTTGCTCTTCATAATTTGGCTTTCAACGCCTCGGCCAGTGTGATTGCCTGCTATAGTCCTTGGCGACGTCAGTGCCAGCAATGGACGTGGAGGGCCAGATCAGTATCTGCCTCACACGGCCGCCAGCATGCCGGCATCATGAGCCTTGTCGAATGGACATTAAAAACACACCAGACAGGCCCACAGACTCTCCCAGAATTGATCAAACGATGTAGGTACTCCGTAATCGTAAGTATGTACCTAGGTACATACAGAGTAGATAGAATGGACTCTACTGACTGGAAGGCAATCGTCCCGGGATTCTAAAAGCCTCAGAGATAGGATGAAGGAATACAGTGACGTCGTCAAATCCCCGCAGGTTTCCAAAATCTTTGTAAAAATACAAATAAAGAAGCTCAACTTTCGTTGAACTCGAAGATTTCTACCACCCTCCTCGCATCCCTAAGATCTAGAAGAAAGGTATTTCCTCTAGTTAACACAACCGAGAAAATACCCTCATTGCGCCTGCAAAAGGGTGAACGCGAGGAAAGGTTGAAGACAAGCGACCCTGAATCAGCGTCTTCGGAGCCTCCTACTTCTCCATGTACTTGTACCTTGGATATCCGATGTCATTCCAGGTCTCGCGACCTTCGTTATGCTGAATGTCCGTTCCTCTGTATTGAGTACGTACTGTATACGCTATACGAGCATGTTCAACGGGGAGTGTTCAAAGTGGTAAAGGCGAAATTTATCGAGGTCTGCTTCCGCGCAGCGTATTTCCTCTTGTGCAGCCTAGATTCGAAACAGTCCAATTGATTAAGAAATTCTAGATCCAATGGATCTGGCTTCTCCTGCTGCTCTATAAACAGACGTATCTTTTGCAAAGCTTCATGGACCTTCTGAGTCGAGACTGATTCCTCGGATTCAGATGATTCCTCTCCCTCGTCCTCATCCTGTTTTTGATCCAAAGGGTTAAGTTGAGAAGCAATGTCATCAACCAGGTCTTCAGGTGCCACAGACCTATCAAAAACAAGCTCATCCACAGGGTTCAAAAAGGTCTCCATAGACATGGCCTTTGTAATCCGGTGTCGTTTTCGAAGCTCGGTGAGAAGAGCAGAGACCTCTGCGATGCATTCCATGGTTTGGGTAGATTGAGACGGAACAGGAGGTTGAAGAAGATCATTTGGCCGTGCAATTAGTGTCGAACGGTACCAGCAATCGGCTATAGTTTTAGGAGTGACCATGTTCCATGCTGTGAGAGACCATTTGATAGCTTTTAGGATGTCCATAGTTTTAAGAGGGTGCCTACCAGCTCCATATTCATCCAGCATGTAGTAGAGCCATCTTCTTTTGTATTGCGACTTATAAGCCATGATGATGCCTTGATCCAAGGGCTGGTACTTCGAGGCGATATTCGGGGGTAGCCATTCAACTCTGATATGTTTCAAAGAACTCTGAGCCAGATCCAGTGACTCTACAGCAGCAACGTGGCCTGAGAATTTATCGATCAGCAGAAGAACCTTCTTCCCAGGCTTACTTTGACCAATATAGTCATCAAACCATTGAAGATATTCTCGAAAGATCCAGCCAGTCATCCAAGCCTTTCCATTGTGCTTGTATACACATTCCAGATGGTTGGGAATCACCCGATTCCCTCCAAAAGCCCGCGGGTTACTATCAGTGCCAATAAACCACGGAGGTGGCTTATCGGTGCCTGTAGAATTGCAGGTAAAAAGGGCAGTAATTTGGGAGTTCGATGGGTTCGTTTCAGCTGTTTTTTGTGTTGAGAGAGCCTTCTCAAGGGTTGAGTTCCACACGAGACCGGTTTCATCACAGTTGTAGACATCTTCTGGCCTATATTGAGCAATGATTGACCGGACAGCAATCAGTTGGTCTAGAACAGCAGAATCGTGTACAGCGCCGGAATCTCCATGCTTCTTGTCCTCCCTCTTGCCGAACTTATCGAGCCATCCAATGCTGAAGTCTGGAAGAAGCCCCTTGCGGCGCTGGTAAACGAGAAGCTTGTCCCAGAAGCTGATGGCTACCTCGCGTAGTAGGTCACTTGAAATAGAGTCATCTGTCTCGAAGCGTTGACGCCATGTGAGCAAGGCTATTTCTAGCTCTTGCCAATGCTCTTTTCGGAGCTTCGTTGAGGAGGAGTTGAAGTGTTGTGTTGGATCATCTAACTTCTGAAATTTAACCGACAAGGACTCAGAGATTGTGGCGGGAGAGGGGCGGTGACCGAACTGCTCTTCGAACCAGATGGCTAGCGAAGTCTGTTTGAGAGAGGGGTATTCGGCGTGGTGTTTTCGAAGAGCCTTTCGTTGGCCGATGGTAATTGGAACTCTCTTGCGCTTCGTAGCACTGGCAGGCGTTGTAGGAGCCATCGAAGCGATACGATGAACTGATAGAGGAACCGCCCAAGGAATCGGTTGCAATGACTTTTTGAACAATTCGTTATCGTTGACACGACGATTTTCGCTCAAGTTTTCGTTAGCGACCTCGTTGACTACGAAATTATGACAGTTGATTGCCTGAAAAATTCGTTGTAGTGATGTACGGATAACCGAGGATCGGCCGTACTATACCTAGCTGAGGCTAGGAGGGTCCGTCAGAAGCGCGCGGAGGGAACTGGGTCATGGACTCATGGTACATATTCGGTACCTACCAGGTACCTAGGTAAGTACTGTATGCAGCGGGTTCTTATATTCTGATGAAAAAAACCTTGTTCTTGTGCCCCCTTTTTAGAACCTGGGCTCGTCGTTTTGTGCATGTATGATGGTATGATGTGCCGTGTTGCGGGGATGATCACAGATGATATGTAGATGAGACTATGGTTCGGAACTTCGGAACTTCGGAACAAGAAGCGCAAAGTTCATCGAGGCCCGAGGGCAATGTGATCGGTCATGAGTCGAATTTACTTTCTATTCTAGGTCCTGTGTACCTGTAGTAGAACTTTCTGAAGAGAAGACAACTGGCCAGTTCACTAATCTGAGCAATAGGGTCAGGCAGGACACATTTGTTGCATCTCCTTGTACATATAACAGGTAGTAGCATGGGACTCGATACTGAGTGCGGAGCGAGGCACGGTTATGGAAATTACATAACAGGTTGCTGAGCGGCGACTGCGTGTCCGTCTCAATCGTAAGAACTTTTACAAGTTACCAGTACAGTACTCTATAATCTGTATGTCAGGCCCATGTATGATGACATGTATCTCGTCGCCGTCTTGGAAGTTGGTATCCCACTATAATCTATTCACAGTGAGCTGGAATCCCGATTCCCCGACAGTGAGCACCTTAGATCCAAGGCGCGACCTTGGGCTAGGTAGGTGAAGACAATAACTTCAACATCTGAGGTACATACGATGATACGAATCCATCCAGTATGTACACAGTACGAATATGTGACGAATTCAGACAACTACAGCACTCACTTCGTTGTTCAAAATAGACTACACTGTACACACACGAAGTCTACTCCCTACAACAAGACTGCGAAGAAGATGACGAGGAGGGTCTAGGGAGAGAATATCACATCTATGTGGTTGAACTGCTAAAGGAAGTCAAAATAGAGTTCAAATGATTGCATACCCGTTACAGAGTATAGCCATTCCAGATCTAGCTGTTACAAGCTGTACATATGTACAATGGACATTAGTTACTTCTAATAATACCGCTCTCGGAGAAGTTGTGGAGTACATACATAACTTGCAAGGACTCAGGAGTCAGTCGGGATATTTAGCCGCCTCCGATGTCAGACCTGTCACCTGTCAATATCGGTATTTTATCACCCTGTCGATTTTACGCAACTTCTACGTAGCACCTGCGGAGTACGCTGAGACGCTCCCGGGGTCCTGACGTTTCGACAGGTCGTTCCAACCGCGTTGTGAGCTATTTTCGTCCAGGCTCTTCTTCCACCTTTGGCTGGATTCTCTATAAGACCTAGACTTCGTCCGCCCTACTCCGTAGAACTCGCTGAAGACTCTAGAGTAAACCATTCGCCAACCATCATTGTGATCGCGTATTCGCGCATCTATTGTAACCCCGTCATCGAAATGAGACTCCTCGCCGCACTCAGCTTTGCTTGCGGAGGCTGGAGGCTGGAGCTCTGGCAGTGGGCATTAGCCACCGGACTCACTCACTGTCGATGACAGAGAGTCACTCAACCTCGATAATGCCGCCATGACTCAAGTGTTGGTTAACGATTAAGGAATGGCGTACTGGAAGAGGTCATGTTGCCTGACCATAACCGGAACACTTGAGCCACAGCGGTATTTTCGAGGTTGAGTGACTCTCTGCCATCGACGGTGAGTGAGTCTATGAGTCCGATGGCTAGTGCCAGAGCTCCGCAAGCAAAGCTGAGTGCGGTGGGGAGTCTCATTTCGATGGCAGGGTTACGATACCTAGATGCGCGATCACGATGGTGGTTAGCGAACGAGTTACTCTTCAGCGAGCTCTAGAGCGGATGGATCATGGAGTCTAGGTCTGATAGAGAATTCAGCCAGAGGTGGAAGAATCTCAACGAATAATAGCTCACAATGCGGTCGGAACGACCTGTCGAAAGTTGAAACGTCAGGACCCCGGGAGCATACTCCGTAGAAGTTGCACAATATCGACAAGGTGATAAAATAACCGATATTGACAGGTTGACAGGTCTGATATCGGACGCGGCTAAATATCTCGACTGACTCCTGAGTCCTCAAAAGTTATGTACTCCACAACTTCTTCGAAAGCGATATTATTAGAAGTAGCTAATGTACATACAGCTAGATCTGGAATGGCTATACATACTTTGTAACGGGGGTATGAAATGCAATCACTTGAACTCTGTTTTGACTTCCTATAGCAGCTCTCAACCGCAGAGGCATGATATAATGATATTCTCTCACTACACGTCATCTTCTTCGCAGTCTTCTTAACAAGTTGTAGGAGTAGCCTTCGTGTGTGTAGTCCGTTTTGGACAACGAAGTGAGTGCTGTAGTTATTTGAGTTAGTCACATATTCGTACATCAATATGGGATACCAAGACGGCGACGAGATACATGGGCATGAGTCCTGACATACCGATTATAGAGTGTTGTACTAGTAACTTGTAAAAGTTCATGCGATTGAGATGGGCACGCAGTAGCTCAGCAACCCGTTATGTAATTTCACATAATCGTGCCATGCTACTTGCTACCTGTTACATGTACAGAAGATGCAACGGATGTCCCTTGCCTGACCCTGTTGCTCGGATTAGTGAACAGGCCAGGTGTCTTCTCTTCAGAAAACTCCACTATAGGTACACGGTCACGGTATATAGACTAGAAAGCAAATTCGACTCAAGACCGATCACATTGCCCTCGATGAACTTTGCGCTTCTTGTTCCGAACCATAGTCTCATCTAGGTACATATCATCTGTGATCATCCCGCAACACGGCACATCATACCATCTGTCAAGGCTAAGGAGGTCACAACGGAGTGAAGGCTGAGGACAACATGTCAAAGGTGGGTGTCGATTGCTTGAAGGTTTTAATCTCTGGCCCTCTACCATACATGTGCGAGGCCCTGTCTCTTTATACCTCCCATCGCAATCTCTGACTTCTTGCGGACCCACTCCCTGCCACTTGTCCAGTCCCACAACACACTGTCCCTGACACCATCATACATGCACAAAACGACGAGCCCAGGTTCTAAAAAGGGAGCACAAGAACAAGGTTTTTTTCATCAGAATATAAGAACCCGCTGCATACAGTACTTACCTAGGTACCTGGTAGGTACCGAATATGTACCATGAGTCCATGACCCAGTTCCCACGCTCTGCGTGCCTCTCCGCGCGCTTCTGACACCAACCCAAAACATGGAATAGGAAACGGAAGCAAACCTAAAGAGGAAAACGCCAAGACACACGAAAAAAAGAAGTATCAGAGGAGAGAAAGAAAGAGTTCTGTGGTCCCGGGGCCTTGCTGGCGGGAGAGTGGCTCGATACCAGATTCATACAATCCTTCTGACCGGCTAGACTCTGTGCTGCTCTGCCCTGAGTCAAAGTGCTCTCGCCAAACATGAAGGCACAAATTAGCCGCAAGGGCCGTCTGTGCATCATCTAATAGGTGACATAGGTCTTATAGGATCTGATGGGGATATTCAATGCACGTACGTACACCCAAAAAAGACAGCAAAGAAACCGTAGTGGAGAGCCCGGCAGCAGAGCCAGCCTTTCGGATTCCAACACAGAGGACCGCGCTCCAGACAAACAATCGCTGTTGGCGCAAAATATTGTATACAATGTAGTCCCATGTTTATTCGTTTCTCCTTCAATCTTTTTTCATCAGGGTAGAGGAGGTAATTGGCAGCCGTTCGCAGATCCCTACCTGCTGTTACCGGCAAAAGCAAAACTTCCAAAGACTCCTCCCCCTCCACCGGGTGTCATAGGCCCCATCTGCGACATATTGTTGTGGTTCTGGGCAGCATTCTGGGCAGCAGCAGCAGCAGCGGCGGCGGCGGGACTGTTGACCAGACCTGCAGGCACCGTGTTGGGGGTACTCGGAGCGCCACCGCCATTCATATTGTTGTCGTTTGCGCCCTGAGCTATCAAGGACGCAGCACCGAGTGTCCCCTCGGGAACGCCAAGTCCCCATACCTTGCCGATGTGGGCTTCAGGGATATCGCCGTTGAAAATCTTTTCGCGCATTTGGAAGAACACTTTTCCAGTAAGAAGGGAATCTGATCCAGCCTGGTGTGCGGCACCGATTCGTTTAATCTTGAGGGTTTCAGCAACGTTTTCGAGGCCCGACTTGTGTTCAAACTTGTTGAGTACTTCCGAGCTGCTCGGATCGATGAGCGTGAGATAACCCCCGCTGTGTCGTTTTATGGCGTACTTCATGAGATGCTTCACATCGTAGGTTGTCGGAAAGTGCAGCTTCATTTTGTGGTCAAAGTCCACCTCGTCGTTCGGAAGTGGGGTGCACATGAGAAGCTTGGTCAGATACCCAAAGTCGTAGCCGCCATGAAACGAGATCCATTTGACTTCTGGGAAAAAGACGAGGCCTGACGGGATGAGCAAGGAGGCGAACTCGTTGGGGTCGATTCCATCGCGCTCGAGGAGGTTAAAATCAATGCCGGCCTGTTGTAAGGACTCGATTGATTTCTCGTTGTACATGTCATCTTTGAGCGAGAATTTGAAGTTGAACTGCCATGAATACGGGAATGGCCCTTGGTTTGTGGCTCGCTTAGCAGCATTTCCCAAGCCAGGCTCATGTGCTGGCCTTGCGGGTGGTGTCTCGCCATCCTCGTTAAATAGTGTCAAGCCGATTTGTATGACTTTGAGCATGTCCACGTTGGCCCGTAGGCACTGATAATGATAGTCGCTTTTGCCTCGAAATCCACCCATTGGCCTGCCGACAACTCCAGGAAATTCCGTGTCCTTTTTGTCGGGCCGTTCACGTTAGCGAATTACGATTCAGGATATTTGTAAAAGAGCCCTCAAGATGGGTGCAGCTCCGGCGATCAAGAACAGACGATCAGCAGATGCGATAAAAGACATACCATGGCAATATACGGATACTTATCCACCAAGTCTCTCAGCACAGCCATCTCCTCATGGAGATTGTGTTTCCATACTTCTCGTATCCTCCCCTTATTAGGCTGAGAGCGTAGAGTCGGTTGCTCTATCAACATGCTGTGCTGCACCTGCTGGGCATGTTGAGGTTGTTGCAAGCCTGTTGGGCCATGAGCAAATCCCATACGGGCGCTTTGACTACCGAATCCTGTGTCCGCAAAGCCACCTGCACCATTGAGGCCACCACCAAAGGCATTTCCGTTCACCCCGGCAAAGGGACTCATCTGAGTATTGGCGTTGAGATATTGGTTGCCACCCATCGGACCCCCTTGATGTTGGCCATGGGAGGGGAATCCAGGTTGGTGGAAAGGCGCGCCAACGCCTGGGCCGGCATTAAAGCCCCTGATCTGCGGTGGCATGGGACGGTTGTTTCTATGTGTCGAGACGTTGTAATTTTGATGATATGAGGTCACGGGCTGACCAATTTGAGGCTGTTGCGGCAGCGGCGGCACTTGGGGTAAGTGAAGACCAGGCGGACGAGACAGGTAAGGCCGATGAGTTTGTTCCGGCTGAGTCCCACGTGGACGGTGACTTGATGGACGCGGTCTCTAACGCGTCGGTGGATGAGGGTAGAACTGGCCGTTCATTGGTAATAGTCGCCACGGGGTGAAGGTAGGTCTGGTGGTCGCTGAGGCGCAGCTGAAAACGTAGCCCGTCGAAATGACCGAATTCTTGTGCTGGAGGACTCGCACGGCGATCACAGAGTCGGTCTGTCGCCGGTATCTACCATAAACCAAGGTTCCCGGCCAGAGAGCACCTGTGCAGCCGCACCAGAAATGGAGTCTCGCAGCGTGTGTGGAAAATCTGTCGCTTGGGAAAGATGTGGTCAGCGGCGTGCGAGCGTGCTTATTGCGAGTAGGCGAGCGGTAGGTGAGCGGGCGGTCGTCGGCCGAGTCGAATCGATGTTTGAAATGGTACTATCGTTGGTAAGATGATGAAAGCAATGAATACGTGCAGCGAAAGAGACAGAACTTAGAAGAGCCGGGCCGTCGAGGTCACAAAGTTGCTTTGTCGAGTTGATTGACGCAGGCGGCGGGCCAATCCACCCTTGCAGCTTACCTGGTCGCATGGCCCGTGCACCCGCTTTGCGCAGGCACCAGCAACTATGTTGTTCCGGCCAGCGACGACGTTGATCACCGATGATCCAAGACCTGTCGCCAACTTCTCCGAACGACGCTTCATTGCGACCAAGCCTCATTTGAAACCTCTCCATCACTTGTGAACCCCCCTTTGAGGCAAGGAGGCCCAATTGACACCATGCTTCCGACCAGGTACGAATTTGCGCCATCATACATGCCCTCCAGACGAGCCGCCTGCAACCTGCCGACCTCGAACTCCGCGGACGCCGCAAACAAAGGAAGACATAGCTGAGCTGACATTCATCTCCGTTGCCCCAAATTGAACAGAGTTCTCCTAGCAGCCCGCGGGGCAAGCTCCAACATTGCAAAGGCCAGCATCACCGGCTTCGACATCAAAGCATACAAGGCTGCAGCCAGACAGCCGCGATATGACCCTTGGGAGAAAGCGTACGTCCAGCCCAGTTGAAAGAGATCTATGCGCGAGACTACACGTGCCTTGAATCAATCGAAATGCCCCCTTATTCGACTCCACGTAGTTGATTTTCACTCAGTCCTTGCGCATTGTCACTTCCAAACGCACCCGGAAAAGAAAGGATTCAGAGAAACACAGACCCTATCAACAAGTTGGCTAACGTGAATTGGTAGCGAGGAATGGAGATATACCGCACACTTCACCCGATGGAACAGATTTAAGAACGCCCTACCTGGTCTGGGCACTGCGACAGTCGCCTTCGCCGGATACTGCCTTTACGAGCATTTTTTCATGGAGGATGAACACCACGGCGAGGCGCACCACTAGAATGTTCTACCAAAAGAAGGATTGAACGAGAACGGAGGAAGTAAAAAGAAAGAAGGGAGCATGGGATAGAAAGAGGGAGAGGGACATTGTTGCCAAGGCTACAGATGCGGGAAAGCAGCGCGAAGGCAAGATCATTGTCTTCAGAACCAAAGCCATATGACTAGCATGGCTGAAAGGACGGGGGGAGAAAGAGCAGTACATAGAATCTACAGGCGACGAAGGTGTTATAAGAGCCACAAGAGCCTTTTTATTTTGTTTCACATCTTTCTCGGGCAATTAGGGTTTCGTATTAAACTAGCACTAACGCTCGGTTGACCGGTGCTTCTATCTGCAACTGCCGTCATCTCATGATCTTCACGAGTGGTTGTTCACTTGTAGCGTAATCGTGATGACGCCTCATTTCGAGCACACGCGCGGTCAAACAAGAACAAGACACTGGACGCTAGTCAGATTAAGCTCTTACTTATCATACCTTCTTCCTTGGCTTCCCCTTTCAACCTTCGATGAAGCTCGATCTTCGATAAAGCCTTCGAAACGGCATGTGCGCGGTAGTTGAATTTGCAGAACATGTGAACAACACGTGAAACAGGATTCACCAACTCTATTGACAATTATAGCTGGCTTGAAATGATGTTGGGGTACTCCCCTGTTCTCTCAAATTCCAGTGTCCGAATTACTTCTCATGATGCGTCCATATGACAACAAAAGAAACCATGTATATGTATATCCTGCGTTTTGTCATCAAACCAGTTGAGTCCGGGGACCAATATTCCCACAATAATATTCCAACGCCAGATTCTTTACAGAAAAATCGCCTAACCTGGGCATCCTCTATATAGTGAATTGGGTATCTTCTTCAAATCAGGGACTCGACCATCAGTGCAAGTCGTCCTGACACGCATCTACATATTCACCCCCATTACAGCATCAAGAGCTCCTTCGACGGCAGCTTCGAGATCACTAACCCGTTGTTTCAGGCCTTTGTTTTCGTCTCGGAGGAGACTGGCGGTGTCCCAGGCTACGCTTGCATCTTGACCTTGGCAGTTTTGACATTTGGTAGAATCGCCAGCAATGCCTTTCATGAGCTTCTGGAAGGTCGAAATCTGCTGTGGTTGAGATTGTCTTGAAGGACGAGGAGGTTCCAGCCTATTTGACCTGGGCGGTTGCGGTACATTGGGCGCAGTGGTGCCGCTCTGCGTGCTTGGTCCGTCGAGAGGACTCGCTGCCAAAGGCGGGCTCCGCGACCGAGAGAAGACACTGAGCTGATCGATGCTTTCATCATCTGTTTCGAAGCCCGCGTCTTCAGACTTTATGGTGCCGGCACTTCGTCGGTATTGCTTTTTCCGTTGATCGTCTTCAGCACCGAGGTCTTCCGAGATAGCGGATGTTCCGGAAGACAAAACAACACTCTCTCTTGCTGTCCTCTCCTGTTCTCGGAGTCTTTTCTCCTCGTTGAGTTCTTGCATCAGGGCTTGCATGATAATCTCGTGTTCGGTGGCCTTTTGAGCCATGTCTTCGAGTTGCATCTTCAAACGGGCCGCCCGGGTCTCCATCTCCATTTTTTCATCTTGCTGCGAGTCTCTCTCGGCCCTAAGTTCCTGACAAGCGATAGCCTTGTCCTGATAAGCGGACTGGAATTTTCGCAGTAGACCAGTAGCGTTCATTTGAAGATTCTTGAACGCGGCGGGGGAAAAGGCTTCTCCATTCGTTGAGCTTTCAGATGAAAACAGCGCAGCGTTTATGTCCATATTGATGAGCTCGTCATCTTTTGGCATCGATACCGGATTCGTTGCTGTTAGGCCTTTAAGTCCAGACATGTTGAAGAAAGAGAACCGTGATGGACAGGGTGTTGAGACAACTTTGGATCGAGATTCGCCGGACGCCGACGTGGAAGCAGGCGCCGCGATACTAGATGGTCGAACCTGTGTTGGAAACATGTCTTCTATTGCTGAGGGATTCTGCGCCTCCATATGCTGATGTGCGTTGTTCTTATTACCCCTCTTGTACCAGGTACCGGGTCGGGGTGAGGTTGGCCCCCTTGAAATAGTGGAAGGCTTGTCGCCTGTTAAAGATAACGCTCGTCGCTGCGCCTGTAAGGACTCGAGTGTATATTTCGACGCCGGAGACGAAAGCGACCCGTCGCTATCTTCGTCAGATGTGCTGTGATCGCCCGGGACCGTTGACATTCGCAAGCGAGATTGTTGTTGTTTCGAAGACGAATAGGGCTCAGGCCAGCTTGAACGCGATTCTGGTACTGATACGGGTAAGGGCGTCGTCGAATTTGAAGTGGCGGCGTTGGACTGTGCCAAAGCTCTCACATCACCTCTGACTGACTGAGGAGGCCTCGGTGAGCTGCTGCTGAAGTCATCGTAGCCCTGGGGGGATTGTGTGCGGGACGGAGAGCTGAGCATGATGGCTGAATCGGAAGAGCGGGACTTCAAGGTTGGTAGTTGACGCGGATACCCCGGTCAACGGATCCGGATCTTTGGGTTTCGCCGGGGGGAAATTTGTAGGCTCAAAACAGAGCTTGCGGACTTGCGGCTCTGATATGGAATCCCACAAAGCAAGAGATATGAGTGCGCGTACGCTAAACCTGGCAGGAAACCCAGTTGGACTTATAATCGGCTGAGTACGCCAGTGTCGTTTATAGAGGCGAACCGTGAAGGAGATGAGTGCTTGGTCGCGCCTCAAGAGAGAGGGCACTCGTTGTGTCCAAAGTCGGAAGGAGGTTTCGAATATGTGCTTGATGATCCGATAGCACGGAGGAGACGGTGTTTACGGTGTTATCAGGTTTCTCTGGCGAAGCTCTTCGCACGCGACTCAAGAATTCAGGGACGGCTTAGGGCGGGCGAGAGGAATTCCTCTGACAATAGTGTTGAAGAGGATCGAGAATACTGACGCAGTGCCGAAGTTGACTAGAAATGACAAAGTGATATGAATAAATGCTTGGGACAGGTTGACACTAATAAGCACTGTTTTTTTGTTTCAGTTGCTAAGCCCAGCCCAACACTGGAATGCCATAGGTAATGTGGAAGATAAGTCGCTGCCGGATTCTTTAACAGCTGAGTCCGACTCACGAGGGAAAGTTACTGCGCAAAGAGATTGACGTGACTATTGGGTGAACGAGGCTATTCCACCTGGAATGACATAGCCAATGTCTCGAGGAAGCGTCTGTTGCAGAAGGAAATGGTTGCGTGATGGCAGATGCAAGGGTGAGCAAGCGCCAAGCGCTGATGTCCAGGACTTGAGAAAAGGGCGACTGCGGATCGTCTTTGTTAAAAGGGACGAAGACTGGCTCAGAAGAGAACCAAGAAACAAGCTCAAGATACATATGTAGGTAGTTATCAATCATCTGAAGCTGTCCGGGCTCTGGGCATTTATCAAAAGGGAAGTCAGGCACGGACGCTCGCACAAGCATCTGCCCGTGCAGGTAGGTACTGTACATGTACGGAGTACATATCTGCATCTGCAGCCTGCCCCACTGAAGAGGTGCATCCAATCGCAGCCCTCTTTGAACGGACCGTTTGATGTTGGCTGGCGAACGGACTGATGATGGCTTGTCGGCGGCCGCCCAGTGGCTGGTAGAGGCTCAGAGAGGGGTGGCTTACTAAATTATGAAACGTGAAATTGGTGTCTTGAGGCAGCGGCGGCCGACGTGATACCCTTCAAGTCGGGCTCTCGGATGTAAGTTAGTATGTAACTAGTCACCAGTGTGGCAGTGACCACTGCACTGGCCAGCTGTCATCCTCTGCCAACACCACATTATCACATACCTAGTTCCCTTGGTTCCCGCCTCCAGCTCCAAAAACGAAGGCTGGGACTTGAAAATCAACCGTTTCATTGTACGCGTTGTACAGAGTACACTTGAAAGTTCCGGGCATCCAGGAATCTGTGAGCAATTTTCCATCCAGCAGCTTCTCTAGTCCGCTGGCGAACTCCGCGGGCCGCACGGCAGGTTCGAAGGGAGGTTGGGGCTCGTGATGTGATGAGTGATGTCATGGTCATTCCGAGGATAATCGGCTAAATACGAGATATCGATTGCCTGGTCCAGTGGTCATTCATGTGCCGAACTTGGTGTTTGCGGTGCGTTGCTGGGTCTTCTATACACTCCCCAGCACTGGGACTGGTAGCCAGGACCAAACTTCAAAGGCGACGAAAGGGTACTTATGTAGGTAACATACATACATACATGGAGTAGTAGCTTGCAGCTTGTAGGTACTCTGTAGAGCATGCGATGGTTGAGCACGTGAAGATGTGATTCACGTGAAGCCTGTGACCAACAAGACTCATGTCAGGAATCGGATCGAGGCGTCGACGAAGTAAAGAATAATACCTACTTCTCGACGGAAGGCTTCTGCTCAGGCGAAAGCGCACAATGTTACACGTGCCCCTCGCATTTCGCCCATCAATACTCCGTAGGTACCTAGTGTACCTAACTTCGAAAGGTGGTCCGAGCCATTCCACTGTCGAAAGATGGCCATTGGGTCGCACATGACTTGAGAAAGATTTTTCAAAATCATCGAAAAAGAGGTCAATTGACTAGATTTCGCCGTGGCGACTCCTATGAAGCAGAGCCGGTAACTTGACGCAAAGGTTTAGGGTGAGGCCGAGGAGCATTGCATTGCAGAAGCTTGTTCACGACTATGTACATAGTACCCAAGTACAAGGTACCTACCTATGTGTGTACCTAGGTACCTAGGTACCTAACGTATCTCCTTGCCCGCTCCACTTTTGGCCCGCCCCACCATCAATTTTTTTTTTTCGCGCCGGTATATAAAGCGCGCCAGCCCACGACAACATTTCTCTTTTTCCTTCTTCTATCTACATCATCAGTTGGGATTAAACTATTAACCGTCATGTTAATACTTAATTTCATTATGGAAGACTTCGCTACGGCGACTTGCTGCTAGACACTCCGCTCAGTGGGTGCTTTGGCCGTTCCCGGTCTCCCAAAGTAAAGTAACTGCCTACCTATCACGTACTTACGATCTTGTTGATGTCCGTGTTGAGGTGGTTGCGACATGCCATGAGTGAATTCTATTTTGGATCATGGACAATGGTACTTCTACTTTGTAAGCGTAGAGCTCATGTGAAGAGCTGCTATAATTTGGCAATCCAGTTGATTCAAACTGGGGTTGCCGAATTGATGTCGACCACACGGATGCCGTTTCTGCTGTCGCGTCTGACGGATTTCAAACTGCATCTTGGGATCGACCTGATCGTGCAGTCGTAGACCGGCGACTTGTGCATTGTCGTGCTATATTCAGCTCGCCCTGAATTCAAGACCGCGCTGTCTTCGACGTAGTAGGTACCCACCTACCTAGATCGCTCGATTGGCACCTGTTTTTCCTTCATTTGGCTCGATTCAGCGACAATGCGGGTTTCTTTCTGCCTTCTGAAGCAGCACGTGACTTTCAGCAGGCACAGCCCAAGCACGGACCAGCCAATCGAGGACGCGCGCGACTGGCCGCAAAGATTTTTGGGAAGTGGCAGTCATCCAAGCAGGCAGACAAGTACACAATTCGGATCATTGCATTCTTTTGACCAACCCCGTCTTCGACGACCCCACGGACAACGACCCTTGACAATCGCTCACGTAGTGTCGAAATCAACTACTGTCAGACACGGCAATCATAGACGGGAGCCCAGCCATCATGTCATCCTTGTGGAACGCCTTCACTGGTGGCCAGAAGCCTCGCCAGGAGCAGCGCAACGGACAGACACACACCTTCGATGCGCCGGCGCCTTCGTCTTCGGCCGTTTTTGATCCCTCACATGGACAAGGCGTAGAGTCTTTCCTCCAAAGCTCTCCCTTTGCCGATCCTTCACAACTGCATCCCCTCGCCGGGCTGAACAAGGATACTCTTGAGTACCTTACTCTCGAGGACTCTGCACTATCCGCTCTACCTGGTGGCCAATCCGTCCTGCCGTCACGAGGCTTTACCGACGATCTTTGCTACGGCACGGGCGTCACATATCTGGCTGGTCTATCATTAGGAGGTCTCTGGGGGTTAAAGGATGGACTCCAAAAGTCTGTTGCACAGCCGCCGAAGCTGCGAATGAACGCCATCCTGAACGGCATGACCCGAAGAGGACCATTCCTCGGCAACTCGGCCGGTGTTGTCGCCATTGTATACAACTGTATAAATTCGTCGATTGGGTATCTGCGAGGCAAGCATGACGCGGCTAATACTGTGGTTGCGGGCGTTCTCAGTGGGATGGTCTTCAAGAGCACGCGTGGTGGTCGCTCTATGCTGATATCTGGTGGTGTGGTTGGCTCCGTTGCCGCGTCTTGGGCTGTAAGTTGGACGCTCCCTCAATTCCCTTGCTGCACGAACTTCATGGCTAATGACTGGATAGATTGTGCGGCGATCGTTTTTCCCTGTTTCCGAGCCTGAGGCGCCCATCGAGAACTTGTAATTCATGCCTCGTCTGTTCAACACGATAATGGATCTATTCGCGAAAATATGGACGCTTCAACTTGTTTGAAGCTAAGCTTAAGAACCAACAACCAACTTTAGTATCGCTCCTATGCGAGCCAAAACCGTCAAAAGGTGGCATGTCTTGAAGAGGACGGGTAGAGAACAAAGGGTACTGGAAGAGGGAGGAAAGCACGGACGCGAAGGCACCGGAAGCAAACCCCTTGTGTAAGCCGACGAAGCAGGCTCGACAGCATTTGCCACGGATGGTTGCCTCTCCATCCACAAATCAGGACCAGTGTACATTATCACATCAGGTAATCAGCGAGTATTAGACCATAAAGGATGAGGCGTCTGGTGTACAATTCACATTATTGGAGTCGTGCCGTTTGGCCAAATCCGTTGTCAGGCAAACGCGAACTTGTTCGGTGGGGCCAGAGGACGTTGGAGCTGTGAGCCGGTTGGCACAGTTTGATATTCAGAGCGAGCCGCGATGCAGGCAAGCTCGAAGCACGGAGCTTATCAGCTGGCAGATTCCAGTTAAGCAAATTGCTTAAGCTGGCAAGCATACTCTATTGTCTGGCCATCAACAACTTCCCTTGCACATACTACCTCCCTAAGCCACTTGCTTCCCGAATGCTTCGCCCCGTCGAACCGCCAACACTGAACTAATACGCCGCCATGTGTCTACCGTGCTTCCCCTGGACCTGGACGCAATACGAAGATCCTCTCGACAGCATGCCGGAGCAGTCCACCTGGGTGCACGATGGAACGGCCTGGTCTCTTCAACCTGCGGTAAGTAGTTTGCCATTGCCGTTGCCGTTGGTGTTAATCGACCCCCTCTATCCCCCCTCCCCTTCTCTTGGCATCTGCGAAATTTGAACAACAGAAGCAAAAGTGAGTGCAAAGTGAGCTGTGAACCCGTACCAGAACTTGCTTGAGCTCGCCGTTCTCAGCTCACTTCCTCTTTGTTTACCTCTTGTCATTCTTCAGTGCTCTCGGGCGTGAGGCGTGAATTGTCCATCCATCTTCAATTTCCTACATAAAAGGTGTTGATGTTGGCTTGAATTTTTCTCTCCCCTTTCCGTCTCTCTCCCTTTCCCATCCAACCTCTCCCATCCGGCCTCATCGCCCATACTCACGGCGCTTCCCTCACACTCTGCCCTCGTGCCATTGGCAATGCCTCGCATCCTGTCCGCGCACAACAATGCATGAGGCGGGTTCGGACCTTCCCAAGTCTTCCAGCCGCAAAATACCGGTCTCTAAGTCTAGAGACTCGCTACCTCGACACGTTCGGTTTGACGATAAGTCCAAGAAACACCACCCCCCTTCCACTCCTCCTCTACCAGACAAGGCCAACGGCGACGGCGACGACAAAACCACCACCGCCGAAAATAGGAACACTCAGCCTGACTCTCATCCTCAACTTGGCTCTGGGTTGCCGTTTTTGAACCGTCCTCCCACCTGGTATACAGCTGCCGACCCAACTCGCAGTGTCAACTGTCAACCGACCTATTCATCAACCACGGCATCTGGTGCTGTCCTCCCTCCTTATCCATTTCCGCATCTCCTCACCAACCACCAGCAGCAGCAGCAGCAGCAGCAGGCGCAGCACTTTGTTCCGCCAGGCGTGCCCTACGCTCACACATACCAGTGTCAGACCAACAACAATATGGCTGATTATCAGAACTGTGCGGCGCCTCACACGGGGGTGAATTTCCAGCCTCCCGTGCCGGACACCACGTTTGGTCCGATCCAGCATCTTTATGTGCCCCGGTTTGATGGGTCTTTTCAAGTTGGTGTTTCTTTTCCTTTTGTTCCCACTGTCGCCGCCGCCGCCGCCGCTGCTGTGTGTGTTTCGCCGCCGATGACGACAACTCTCCCCGGAATCTGTGCATACTACGCAAGTGCCTTTTTTCCATTTGAATTATTTTGACGACAAGTTGAACTCGCCCTTCTCTTTCTCCTCGTCCTTTTCCTTGTTTGACGTATGCCGGAACCCTCTGATGAATTTGTCGGTCAATCCATGTGCTCTGGATTTGTGGCCACCTTCATAAAACTTGATGGTAGCGCCATCAATCGTTTATATAGGATACTCCATCACTTCTTCTGCTTGTTTTTGGACCGCTTTTTTTTTCACTTCTAGCTGTCTCTTGTCTTGTTGTATAGTTTCACATAGCTAATCAAGACCAAATCAATGCAGCCAGCTTATGGACACGTTCCCGGCCAACAGGCATACGCCATCTCCCAGCCCTCGTACATGCCCATGCCGGGCTCTCAACCTGTCATGGTGAACGGTCAGGTCTACATGCCCGCTGTCCAAGGTATGCCCGGCCAGCAGCACATGATGGCAGCCACGGCGACTCCAATGATGGCTGCTGCCGCGATGCCTCCGGGGCCCAGCATGCCCATGGGCGTACACGCAGGAGTACCCATGACATATATGCAAGGTAACCATGCCTCCTCCAACGCCATTCCCGATGTATCGGGTGTAGGCAAGACACCTCACGAAGAAGCCGTCCGTCAGCTCGAATTCGCGTTTAGCAACCGCCTCTTCGAGCCTCAGGATTTCAAACCCGCGGATGATGACCCTTCTCGTTTTTACTATGTGCGCGAGGTTGACGGAAACTGGACCCAGCGCAACCGATTTACTATTGATCACATGGGGGATAGCAGGTGGTATGTAACGGACGAAGGGTGGTTCTATGCAGTGAGACTGCCTGACTAGTGTTTTTCTCCTTTTTCCTCCTTTTTGTTCTTTCTCGGACTCATGCTACGAGTAGATGTTTTCGTTGCTATGTACCCTAAGTTTGGTCGTGGCGGAAAGGGGGACTTGTTTCTGAAACTATCATGTCGCGCGAAACAACTTGAGAATTGGTTGAATGGTACCTGACGCCGTTGGCGATCTTGAAAGCAAAGCCGAGATTGCGAAGCAAACGAATAAAGCAATGCGAACAAATACAACACGCAATCGCGGCGGCACGCGCAGTGGGACACCTCATGAACTGAACTCCGGGACTCCTAGGACTGGGAAAGAGATGAAAATACCCAAAGGAAACACAATGTTATGAGATCAACATATTTTTAAGACGATGCAATGCGATGCTAGCCGCAGTATTTGCTAGGCAGGATGAAATAAATAATGAAACTGTCCTGAAGCCGACTCTTTTGAACCGTCGTCTGTCCAAGACAACAAGTGTTCCCTTGTGTTTTGTTAACTTACTGGTCTCATGTGCACAAATAAGCGGGACAATGAGTCTGTGTGTTGCCATCTTTTTTGGAATCAGATAACGATATAATATAGGCTCGTTGACGCTTGATATTTGTATGCATGCTCTTTTTCTTGATTTCTGTACGACACCAAGAACTTCTTGAAAAGACAATAGAGTGCACATGGACCCCATACGCCCGTGTTGCATGCGCCTTCATGACTCCAGTCCCCTATTCTTCTCCCGTGATGAACCAATTTACCCATTAAGACAGCCTCGTGACCACTGTTAGCGAGTTTATCCCCCGCTGCGCTCTATATATACCTCCCATCTGTGCCCGCTCACATCTACCGTCTGCTTCTCATGAAGACGGGACTGGAACAGGAGCAGGAGCCTCCGTGCCTGAAGTCCCCCCTGCGCCCTTCGCAGGAGGCAGAAATAGGGGCATATATGTCACACCGAGCGCCATGACTACAATTTCAAATCGTGCCACAAAATTCCGTCAGTGGGTATATCCTCTTTCAAAGCAACGACTCCAACGATCCCCCACGAAGAAAGGGCATGCGGAAAGAGGGGGGGCGCTGGGGGGAGGGGGAGGTCGTACCGGACATGAGAACCGAGAATATCCCAGGCGTGGAGGAACTCTTGCTCGAGTCCTGACTCTCGCCTAGCCAGTTCTGGACTGTGAATACCACGGCCGCCCTGCGAATGTTCGAGTCAGCCAGCCAGCCAGTCAGTCCGCCACGTCGAGATGATAGAGCTTGTTTTCCTGTTCCGTCTGTATTGTACATCCCGGGAAGGTAGCGCGTATTGTACTACAGTCTACACCACGTATTCCCGTGGGCCGTGACGAATATGCCCAGCATCGTAGTACAAAGGACGTGCTCAGCTCCCTCGCACATACCATCCTATATATCGATTTCGGGTAAACATGGCCGCCATGGGCAGCGTCGAGGAAATGGTAGATGAGAATTCGGCCTTGTCGCTCGACGGCGCGGGTTCTTGGTAGGGGACGACTGAAGTCGACAAGAAAAGCATCGTGTTAGCAACTTGTGCGGCGCAATGTATAAGGGAACAGGAAGGGGTTTCTTCTCTTGATCGTATCGCGGGCTGGAGGAGTTGTTTAAGGATTCCCGGGGCTTACTCAGGTCTGCTCGTCGCATATCCTTGTTTGGCGCCATGGTTGTGTTATTTCGATATGTAACGACGACTGAAGAGCAAGCGTCACGGGATGAGATGGAAATGCTGAAGCGGAATTAGGGGGATGAGAGGGCGTTTGAGGCTGTTGGCCGAGGTTGCGGAAACGAGCAATGGAGAAAGCGGGTCCGCCCGTGTAATGTTAGAGAGACGCTATTCCCGCGGTAGATTCTCGCGATAACACGGCACAGGTTGGTGACTCTAGTAGATTGAATTTGCCAGCCACTAATGCTATACTGGATGAGGTTTGATAGTAGAGTTTTATGATGATTGAATAGAGAGTTGAATTGTAAATTTTCATGAATAGTTGCAGCGTGCCCATCATTCCGCTGTTTCCAATGTCCAGCTGATTTTTGTCATCTCATGCTCGTCAACTCGATTATGTTAGGTATCATGAAAAAGCCAGTACGCCCAATTCTATACACATTACATTATTTGAATTTTCGTCCGCTATTTATGGAAATCCTCCTCCGGCGTGAAGCCCTGTCCTCAAGGCACACGGATGACTACTTTCCAAGCCAAGGCCCCAGCTTCACGAATCGCACACGCAAGGCAGCTCCTCTTCCTCCTGCTGATAATCGCATTCCATCCTCTCTGTGCACAGACGGCTCTGACCATGATTTCCATGTCGGAGCCGAACTGCATCTTCTGGGATTCTAGGTGCATGCGAGCTGCTGCAGAGAAACTTCCCTTTCTATCTGATATCGGCGAGGAAGATGGTGTCATGATCCGCTCGAAAGCTGGTACTTGTGGCTGCTCTGCAAAGCCTGTAATGCAGTCGATGACGAGTACCCGGTTCGATCCTGACTTTCCAAAACTACTTACAGCAAGGAACTCGGAAAGCGTCGTATCTGGTTTCTGGATCAGCTCCGAGATATGTAGCACGGTGAATTCGTAAAAGTTGTGAAGTGGGTGACCTAAATTTTATGTTCACTATGATCAGCCAGGACGAAAGAATGACGGAGAAAGGGTCAAGGAGGGGCGACGTACCGGTCCTGAAGCCAGACTTGGAACCGTTACTCAAAACATCGGCAGGGCAATCCGCTCTTTGAAAACCAAGTGCAGGACTTGTGGGAGACTTGACAACCTTTACTCTTTGCGAAGGAGCACATGGATGTGCCGTCACAAAATTCACATCGTACGTCAGCGCGACTTCGTATTCTTCTTCTTTGCCTTCACCGACGGATACAAAGAACTTGAGACGCGCCGGGTACGATTTCAGCTCGGGACATTTGGTGCAGTGGTCAACTGTTGGAGTTGGCACCATCTCGGACAGTGGAGTGGCTGTAACAGGCTCGGGAGGGGAATTGAGGTCGAGGGACAAGAGTTCTGCGTAAACCTTTGGCGGAGGAATGTCGTACTTGTTCTCGTGTGGGATTATAAAGTCGCCAGCCTGGACTGAACCTTCTTTACTATTACCTAAGATAGATGACTCGCGCTCAACCTTTTTCTTGCCCCATAATCTGGCCTTCTTTCCAAGTTGAGCCATGTCATCTACCACGCGTGTGAGATCATCTTGTTTCCTTTTTGAGAGCTTCCTTGTTGGATTATATACTGATTCACACTTACCGGCTACGTCTTCCACCTCTATTGTGAGCCATCCGTCCTCGATGCCATCCGGCAGGACGTCTGTAGAGATCCACCCCATACAATCTGCCGCCCCTTTGCCTGCCGCAAGAACACGACCAACGACGCAATTACTGCTCCAAAAGCTCTTGCCCGAGTACACGAAACCTCCAGAAAGATTGGCAAAGGGACCAAGCTTTGCCATGGCTTCCGTGTCGTTTTCCAGAAGTGTCGCCATGAGATAGTGGTACAATGAATCGCCAGGTAGAACCAGTCCGAAAACATATGATTTCGTGAGCCATCCAGATTCGTGCAACGCTGCAGCCAGTCGCCTTCGTTGAGCGTGAGCACGACCCTTGTGCTTCCCATGGTTGCATGTAATGTCCCAAGCTCCGTAATTGTATGATTGCAGCGACTTGATGGAAAGAGAGCTTGTTCTTCGGCCAGGGGTCTCTTCAGCCGCGAGCTGTGCATTCTCCGAGATCCTGGACTCGTACCTGTCTATGCCCGGCCACATCAAGCGCTTGGCGAAATGGGTCAGCCCATCAACCTGCCGTTGACCATGGCGTCCCTTAATGGTGAAGTGATAGAGCGGTACAGGACTCTTTTTATGGTATCTGTTTGTTACCTTGCTCGCCAGAGTCGCGAGCCAGCTGCTACCACGCCGCGGTTGAGGCGGGCGCTGAAGTGGAACGTCTTCTTCCTTGACAATTTCCACATTGTCCAGCCAGCTTCGCGCCAACAGTAGGGACCATTTGACCGTTTGAGAGGCCGCACGCTCAAAGTGAACGACATCAATGGGGCGGATGCCTCTAACACCTACTTCTATGCCTTCGGTGACAGCATCTAACCTGATGAGCAGCTCTGTGGCGAGCAATATTTGCATCAACAGCCAGTACTTTTCCTCTGCGCGCTCCCGCGAGTCATCCGTGTCGTGAATTGCAGTGCCATCGTCAAGCTCGTCGCCGTCGTTTTCTCCCCATAGGACTTGCCCCAGACGAATTCTCCACTCCACGCGAGAGAAATCGATCCAAACGTTGGCGACGCCGAGGCATTTCAAAAGAGCGCGGATCTGGTTGTGGAGCCCATGATGGTCGGCCTGATCGGTGACGGCACTGGTGGGCCGCATGAAGTTGTGAAATAGATCCTTGTAAGAGTCTGTAGAGGTCCTCGTCTTCAGGTCATTATTTCGATAGATGTCGCTATTCTGCTGAAGTCTTTCTAAAAGTTCTGGCTCGGCTATCCGGTGCAACATGCCGTTGTGCGACATCATATGAGTTCTGGCATCCACGATCACCCTGGCCTTCGTTCCCAAACTCTCGAACCCGAACTGCTCCTCTTCGAGCGAGTCTCCTGTGGGCAACTCCAGAGCCGCTTGGTAGCCCATTGTGCCCTTCTCCAACCCCGACATGCTCATCATGTTGGGGCGTTCTCGACATTTGACATGGAAGTGGGCTTTGAGTTTATCATGTTCCTGTCTCTTGGCCGCAGCATCATACTCAGTGTCTCTGGTAAGATGTGGCCACGCTGTGATGGCTCCCCAGGCTTTGTCTTGTATGGGAACATGGTCCGTCAGATCTCTAATCTCCAATTCTTCATCAAAGACAAAGGCGACACTAGGATGGGGAGCGCCGTGAAAATGGGTTTCTTGTCGGGCGAAAAATTGCGGTGCGCCAGAGAAAAGTTTCTCAATATCTTCGTCGGTCAAACTGGGAGCCATGGTCTTCGTCAGCGTCACCGATGACTCTCAGCAGAAGCCATGAAATTGCTATACGAAACGATTAGAAATTTGCGATGGCGTAGAGTTTAGGGCCTTTTTGCCGTTGGGAATGCGACAGAGACACCTCGCAAAAGACATTACCAGTGAAACAAGATAACTCGAGTCGAGCGACCACCTCTGGGGCGCCGGCTGAGAGCCGGAGAGCACGACAAGGAACGGCAATGACACCAGTGGAGCTCTGGTCAACACCAGCAATAGTCTCGCGACAAAGAGTCAGAAGCGCCTGTCGCAGAATCGAAGTTCGAGGCCCGGGGACAATAAACCCTTGCTCACGTATGATCGCATGGGCAGATAGGGAAAAAGAAACTTCCACAATCAGCAGACACGAGAGACGGAGATGGAGGGACTCGGTGAAGAAGCTGTCCTGACTCCGCCGTGGGAGCCGCGGTGGCGTGACTTGTCGACCGACCAGACCAAGGGGTGGATGTACGATATGCGGAAGGTACGTTATGCGGAACGTGAGATGTGGAATCCGGACTGGATGCAATGCCAAGAGACGTGAATGCGCGAGAAGAATTCGAACTTCGTCACTTGTTTGGCGAAAGGAAAAGTCTCATGCCATCAAGGTTCTGGTAAGCTGGCACTTGATATGTAGAGCTGGTGGATGCAGATTGTGGTCCAAGGCCCTCCTTATCCGGTTGATTTCCCCGCATTCTGGCCCAGGGGTTGGGAAGCTGCGCTGCGTTGCACAGCGCAAGCAATCAGTCAAGGGCTCAAGACTCAAGAGTCAAGGTACATAAAGCAATAATTAGCGACGGGCCAAGAAAGCAATGAGAGAGCGCGTCAGGCAGAGACGGACGGCTATATGTACATACTGGCGCGCGGAGCCGGATTCGATGTCATCTTCGGGTAAACCACGACAGCCTTGTACATAATTCAAACTTAAGCCCTAGCTTTATTAAGCTCTGGGTTAGATGCAGCTCTAGGGTCATTGCCCTGCTGAAGTTGACGTACATAGGTACTGACAACTGTAGGTGTAATACATAATTACTATAACTTCAGAGTACATACACAATACAACTCATTGGGGTGAGTTATTATGTACGTACGTGTGTGCATGCAACAGAGCCATAGTGCCTCAGTTCTTTCCCACCTTTTGCCAAATCTCATGCCTGCGCACTAAATAATCGGCCAGTGTTGCATGTATGAATGATGTGGGAGAATTATATGTATTACGGCAACCTCCATAGGGTATCATTTATCCTGTACGCCGTATTACTTATCACAAAAGCCTACCCTCGGCCGAAAATGCGTGCTGTGCTGTGTGCTCCAAAAACTAACCGAACATGCCCTCCAATTCCCATCAAGTCCTCGCCAAAATTCCAACGGCAGATATGATCCTCGCGTTGTGTTTATATTCATGCTGATGGCGTGTCGTGAATTACGGTGAGTATGTATTTGGCATCTGGCACGATTACAATCTCCTGTCTTTTCGTGCGTAATCGAAGAAGGCGCAACGCGTCCTGCAGCAATTTTGTTAGCCGAGAAAGACAAAAAGGCATGCGTAGATTTTGCGTTACCTCGTTGTCCATGTCTTGTACGAGGTGAGCCGAGGCGTTCACGTAGTTCCAGATCATGGAAGCGAAATCCTCCACCCCCTGCGATTCGCTTGCTTCGGCCATCGGTGCTTCATTGGAAAACGAGGCCGCTGTTGCAGCATCCCGAGCTTTCGCTGTTCGCAAAGCGGACAATTCGCCACTTGTTTTGATGATAGCACCGCTCGCTCGGTCGAGGACGATACTGGCTCGGACACCCGGCTTCGTTGCCAAACGACCGAGCTTCTCCTCTAGAGCATCATGGCCGTTTTTCTGCGCAGAGGTCAGCACATTTTCGCTGTGCTGATTGATGTGAGCTATTTACCATGAGAGACTCTGTCATGATGTGTGCACCTCTGCTGATAGGGAATCGCCGCTGAATGCGTCGATGGAGGGCAAGTTGTCACAATTGGCAGCCTCGCTCGAGACGACAGTCTTCAAGCTTGCGGCTGCGGGTGACGCCTGAACGTGGGCAAGTGACGCACCAAGGACCCACCCCCAGAGTTCTGCCGCGACATACCGCCAATCTTTTCGTCCCGACTCCCAACCACCACAGAGAATATAGAAGATCCTGTATGTCGCAGTTGAGTTGCCCAACTGGTTCTGAAAAGACAAAAAACATCCCACAATCACGATAGTAAATCGCTTCTGTGCTTCTGGAGATAGGCGCGAATCCCTAAAGACTCTGAATAAACGGCGATTCCTCGGAACCTTAAAAGCGCTTCACGATGGGCTCAAGCACAAAAAAGAAGAAGGAGAAGCAGAAAGACTTTCAGGTACGCAGTTCCTTCACGTATTTTGATCAGCAATTAAACTAATACATAGCCCAGAAACCTAAGTACAAGGTCGGGAAAACAAAGGCCAAGGCTTCGAATTTTACAGACACGAGCTTCAAGTCTAAATGTATGAACAATCCCAAGACACCGAATTAGAGCTCAACATGGCCAGGGTATTTACTCGCATTTTCTTAGCAATTGTAATGGGACATCAATCCTTGTCCACAGAGGCGCCAGATTTCGTCCAGCAGTTCAAACACAATTTGTCATTGGCATCGTCTTCGAAATCGGATAAACAGCGTCGAGACGCTCTGGCCTATTTGACGAGTCAACTATCCACCTGTCCCCCAACTAATCCTGTAGGCACGAACGCTCTCCTCAAAAAGCTGCTCCCTCTGGTATCCGACACCTCTACTCCAGTTCGGACTCAACTGATTAAACTTCTGCGGGCGCTTCCCGAAGATGATGTCAAGCATAGCACAGAGAATGCATCAATGTACATTCGGGCAGGGATGACGCACTTATCTGCTGATATAAGCAACGACGCTCTTGGGTCAATGGAGTGGCTTCTTGAGGTAGCGGGATTCGAGCTGGTCAACTGTCCCGGGGGCTGGGTAAAGACACTAAACACATTTTGTGCGATGATGGGCTGGGCCGTTACTTCTTCCAACGGTGGCTGGACATCAGCTGCTCGAACGTCGATGAAGCCTAAAGACGCTCAAACGCTCGCGAGGCAAATCAACTGTCTATCAAAGTTTCTCGAGACTGGATTGACAGATGAAACGTCAGAAAAACAAGTGGCTCCACAGTACTGGGATACTCTGTACAAGATACCGAGAGCGCCCAATGCCTTTGATTATCTCAATCTGTCAGGCGCTCGTCGTGATGAAGAGGGAGAAATGTACTCCAACCAAGAAGCGCGTCAGCATATCTTTCACAGAAAGTTTCTCGACGCTGTGAGAAAAGGACTGGTCCAAGCCAAGAAGGAGGGCGGTGCCTCGGGTCGTGCCGCTACGTCCATGGAGCAATTGTTAAAGGTCTCCATGGCTGGTGTTGAGTGGTCCACTGCATTAGATATACAAGACCTTCTTGACTTGTGGTGATTGTTGTTCCACATATAGATTGAAACGTTGCTGACGAAGCGCCGCACGTTTGACCCCTCTCTATTCTCAGCTTTGAGTTTTGGACAACAACGGGAATCCAAACCAGCTGTAGCGTGGCTCTCCCACCTGTTATTCATACACTCAAGTCCAGCACGCAGGGGGTTTGCAAACTCCTTATTTTGCTCACGCGTTTAGCTGGACGACCGAGAGACAATGTGCGATCAATATGGCTCTTCTGTCCCAATCTTGTTCTGGGACAATCAGCATATTGGTTCACAGGCGCTGTCCTACTATATCAAGACTTCTAAAAGCAATAGCCTTCTATATCGGCGCAGGTGTTTGCGTTAAATATACCCGAGACGTCAGGTCTGCGCAACCCACGAGGCTTGGAAACTATGTACTTGAAAACCCTACCGACGGCATATCAGGTGCTTCATGAGACTAGCTCACCAAGACAGCCGCATTTTCGTGAGAACGCCTCCTAGTGCCTATTATCTTCTCAAGTGTGAGGTCATTCATGCACTGCATGAGCTGTAGCTCACTCACGTTCAGCGAAACACAAGGCCATTGCCTACATTGTTCTCACTGTAAATGTGTCACTTGCCAAGGCGGTTCGAAAATGATGTGAGAGGATGCTAGTCAAAGATTTCAACAAAATGCCTTATGTAAACAAAAATATGCACAGCTGCCAGACAAGTGGCACTGCTCCGTCAGACTTCGCAGCTGCCAGTGCACCTGGTAATTTATCATCGGCACCTTTTTCTCCCTCTCTGCCTCTTCCTTTCTCTCATCTTCTTTTCGTCTCACTCATTTTCTTCTACCCTTTTCGAAGCAGTCGTCAACATGGAAGCGGTCAAAGCAGATACCGGTGACTCGGCTGCCTGGGTCGAAAGTCGGAAGACCGACTATGCTGCTTTTTCTGTCGGCGAAAACCCCCAGCAGTTCGATGGGCAGGCCAAAGTCTACCAGTGGGATGAAGACTTTGGAGATGTTGGTCCCAAGATTCCGGATCTTGAGCTGGAACTTTTCGGTGATCCTCAAACTCGCCACGAACGAGCAGGGCTGGACTTTTCCAAGTTTGTCATTCGAAACAGTTGTGCCTTGGCATACCTGTATTATACATTGTAGTGACTGACTTTGACAGGATCGAACAAATCGAGGTTGAACAGGAGGGACCAACCAGAATCCAGCCCATTCGCTCCTTCGCAGATGCTGGCCTTCATCCTGTTATGCTTGAAAATGTCAAGCTGATGGGCTACGATTTCCCGACCCCTATCCAGAAATACACTATCCCATCATTGCTCCAGGGTCACGATGTCATTGGCATTGCGCAAACTGGTACGTACAACTCTTGACGATCTCACTGCATTGCGTCTGAGATTGACACTGCGGCGGCAAAAGGGTCGGGCAAAACTGCCGCCTACCTGATTCCAATTCTCAGCAAATTGATGGGAAAAGCCAAGAAGCTCGCGGCGCCCCGTCCCAACCCAGCCACGTTCGTTGAGGGTGTCGACCAAGTGAGAGCTGAGCCTCTGGTACTGGTGGTCGCACCCACTCGTGAGCTGGCCGTGCAAATCTTCAACGAAGCCCGAAAGTTCTGCTATCGCACCATGCTTCGTCCTTGCGTCGTTTACGGAGGATTGCCAGTCAGGGAACAAATCAGTCTCCTGAATCGAGGTTGTGATATCCTCGTCGGCACGCCTGGACGTTTGGTTGATTTCATTTCCCGACCTAATATTTTGACCCTTCGACGTCTCAAGTACATCGTGATAGATGAAGCCGACGAAATGCTTGAGGCTGACTGGGAGGACGAACTTCGACAAATACTGACAGGTGGAGGTAAGCCTTCCAGAAGATTAAGCTACAATCGCGGAGCAAGAAACTGATAAAGGGGGCATCGCAGAGCAGGACGAAGGAAACATCAAGTACGGCCTGTTCTCAGCAACCTTTCCTAAGACTGCTCGTGAAATTGCCAAAGACAATCTGTCGGCAGCTCACGTTCGGTTTCGGGTGGGAAGAGCTGGGAGCACGACTGTCAATATCAGGCAAACTGTCATCGAGGCCGAGCGCGAGGAGAAGCGGGACATTCTTTTGAGTCTGCTCAATCAAATGACAGGAGTGAGAACCATCATATTTTGCAACAACCGCCGCGAGGTTGATAATCTGGATGACTTTCTTTACAACATTGGGCTTCCAGTCACGTCGATGCACGCTGATCGGACCCAGAAAGAGCGTGAAGCTGCACTGCGTTCTTTCCGATCTGGCAACGCTCCAATACTAATTGCTACTGGTGTGACTGCCCGCGGAATCGATGTTCGGAACGTCATGCACGTCATCAACTATGATCTACCATCGATTGAGCATGGCGGGATTGAGGAATACACGCACCGCATCGGTAAGGATTAAGTTTTTTCTCCTTTGTTCTAAGAAACGGCCACGGGTCTGATTGTTGACAACGTTATCATTACAGGTCGGACTGGACGCATTGGGCATCGTGGCGTCGCCACTTCCCTGTTTAGTCCTATTAATGATGAAGGCATCGCCAGTGTCCTCACCAGAACTCTTTTGGAGACTGGACAGGAAATTCCAGAGTTTCTGCAAATGTATGTGCCAGAGGGTGACGCGGCCACGAAGCCAAAGTTCGAAACGGAATCAGATTTCGATCCCCAAGAAGCGCAGGAGGCGTTGGATGGCAACGACGACTTCGGGGACAATTCCGGCTGGGGCGGTGCAAGCAAAGAAGAAGAAGAAGAGAAGAGTGCCGCACAAGATAGCTGGTAGGTGAGGACGGACATGCTTTGGAAATCGTTTTCCAAGGTTAGAAAGTCAAGGTCAACCAGGGCTTCCTCGAGGTTTCCTTGACTCCGTCAGAGATGCCGTATGCAGGAAAATGTGAGATAGGGTATCTTAAGATGAAACTAAAGCTATGGAGTGGGTAGAATACCGATTAGGTTTGTTCAGTTGCTCGCAGATCATAACACCTTGACCATCTACGTACATATTACAGTTGTGTCTCGCCTCCCCTCTCTTTTGATACAAAGTCACCAAATACCTGTGCCTCTTGAACTACAAAAGCAGCCACAGAGCAGCAGCAGTGAAGCGGCCATTACATATTATCCACTATTTTCCTCAGCCCCTTAATCTTGGTCCACGCCCCTCCATAGCCAACCTCAATGACGCCTTGGGCAAACTGCCAGCCCTTGTCCTGACTCGCAACAGGGTATTGCACGGGACGCGGGATGGCCGTCCTGATACCCAACCAGGCCAAACGATCTTCGCATACACTTTTGAGATTGCATATGCCGCGCAGGCCCTCTTCGCCGGCAAAGCGACCGTAACCGGAGCCGGCAACGCCACCAAAGGGCAATTGTGCGGCGTAGTAGACTGCAAAGTCGTTTACGGCGACCATGCCGGCCTTGAGCCCGCGAAGGATAGGCGCCATGGAAGGGTCGCGTTCTGAGCCGTGAATGGAAGCACCGAGGCCAAAGTCGGGGGCGTTTGCAATGGCCAGGATATCTGCTGGGGAGGAGGACGGGGCACACAGGAGGGTCAGGACGGGGCCGAAGCACTCTTGCTGCGCGATTTCCATATCGGGGGAAACATCGACGAGAAGCGTTGGCTGGAAGTAGTGTCCCTTGGGGTAGTCGGGGTGCATGTATCTCTTGCCACCGGCGAGGAGACGGGCGCCGTGGGTGACGGCGTCCGCGATGAGGGCTTCGAGGCGTTCGAAAGATTGCTCCGAGATCATGGCGCCGACGTCGGCGTCGGGACCCAGACGGAGAGCCTGGACACGTGGGGCCAGTATCTCGACCAGCTTATCGTAGTGGCCGGCGGCGATGACGCGCTCGATGCCGATGCAGTTCTGGCCGGCCGCCTGAAACGTGCCCCTGAGGATTATCTCCACGATGCGAGGCAGGTCGGCCGAGGGGGCTGAATCGAGCACGATGAAGGGATCCTTGCCGCCCAGCTCGGCCACCACAGGTGTCAGGGGTTTGGCCGCGCTGGCAGCCACATGGCGAGCCACCGACTGTGATCCGATGAACGTGATGTGCCGGATGTGCGGGTGTGAGGTGATATGCGCGGCGGCCTTTGGCCAGCACGCCACCATCTGGATCACTCGGGCATCATGTCCATGGGCTTCCAGCGCGCCGCGCGCCACGTCGAGAAACCAGACGCTCGACCAGGCCGTCTGCTCCGAGACTTTGACGACAATGGCATTGCCGGTAAACAGCGCGCTGATGATGGGACCCATCATGTTGTGAAATGGGTAATTCCAACTGACGAGAGCGGCGATGACGCCCATGGGCTCATAGTGCACCGTGTTGCGCTTGTACGATAAGAGCAGGTTAGTCGGTCGCCGCGAGGGCCGCAGTGCCTGCTCGCCGTGCTTCAGCGTCCAGCGTATCTTTTCCACCGTGACGAGGATCTCGCCCAACTGCGCATCTACGAGCGTCTTGCCGCTGTCCAGCGCGGCAATCCTGCAAATCTCACGGCCGTGATTTAAGATAAACCGCATCAGAGAGCGCAGCACGGCCTTTCTCTCTCTGAAGGTTGTTTCAGCCCACGTTCTCTGCGCCTCAGCCGCGGCTGCGACAGCGCAGTCGATATCATCTGGCGTGGAGGCATGGACGACGCCGAGGAACTGGCCCGTGGCAGGCGCATAGCAGTGAATGTCTGCATTGCCGCTATTGATGGCATTCGATTTCTCAGAAGTCGTTTCAGGACCGGGGAACTTGGCAGGTGAGACAATATAGTCCCGAGATTCGGACGACGAGCAGAACTCGTGGATGGACGGAGCGATGCGGCCGAGGTAGTAGGTCGTGAGGAGGACGGCGACGGCGAGGATGATCTGAACGAAGAGTACATGCCCGCTCAGGAACAGCCAGGCTGTGCGCAACGGCTCGACAGACGAGGAGCACATCGCGGACAGAAACCAGCAAGTCAAGGCGAGGTTTTTGAGACCGATCGTGACTCGTGAACTCAAAGAGAGCGTCACATGAATTGACCGAATGGCAGGGTATGTACTCCGTACATACGGAGTACCTAATGTACTATACCTAACTTGTCAGCCATCCTGAATTACGGGGTCCACATACATACCTAGTACGTAGGTACCTACCTAGGTACCTGGTAGGAGGTATGTGGGTGTGATCCACGAAACGTCGACAGACAAATGGAAAACTCGTAACAGAGTGGTGTATTTGTCCAAAAGAGATTAGCGCTCCCTCTAAATGACATTGGATTATGTAAGTCGTAAAAGTCCGTTAAATTCCGTTCTAGATGTTTTCGATGTACCGCGCTAGCAGGGACCGCTCAAATGCCTACAATAGGAAGAAAATGGGTATGTTTTCATGTAGGCAGAAAAACGTGCCGACAAACTTTTTTTTCTACGGAGTAGGTACATAGGTTCACCCGCCAGAAAAAGGTGGATAGACGGAGAGAACACAAACAAGAGAGATCCTCTCAGGATCCCTATATGTATAACGAAGAAAAGAATCTGCCAAGCAAGCAGCGAAAGACGACAATCACACACGATCCGGGGATCGCCACAACACCAAAAGATGAGAACTGAACTGAGTTGAATTATGAATTATCTAGGTCCTCCGAAGGAAAACAACCGAGGGTAACTATGTAGAGCAAACTGCTGTCCGAAATCTTGGAAGAAGAAGCAGCGAACAACAAGCGAAGGCAGCCCCGCGTAAAAAGTGGCGCCACCCACTGGTCAACGGCAAGAGGTAAGCAAAAGAACACCCCGCTTTTCTCCGCCTACCAGGTAGGTACCTAGGTACCAGAAAATAGAGGAGGGACGGTGGATGCAAAAGAGCAGCAAAGGTCCTCACGAGACCTCAACTGCACACAAAGAAGACGATCGACGGCAAAGACTCAAAAGACAGCAGTCCTCCCTGGACTACTACAAGACCTGACAACTAGAACTGAAGAACCAAACTCGCATAACCTGACTACCTAAAACTGAGCAAGAGGGTGAACAGTCTTATATGGCCAAAGCCGCTCGTGCGATGCCGGACAATCCCGTCAAGGGTGAACGCACGTCTGGTTGGTCCAACGCAGGGCCTGGTGACCCACAGAACTCTGGCAACCATCTAGAACCTTCTGGCCCACCGGATCGCACACCAACCAAGAAGAGACACTGACGTCCGACAACCAAGATGCAACCCGACTAAACAGGCGGCTCTGCAGGAATTCCCGCAATGAAGCGCAAGCGCGAACGCACCCGCAATCCGCCATGACCAATGAAGCCTGACCCCGCAACTAAGCGCGATTCTGCAATCAATCGCAAATTCAACGAGTCACCAACGAAGGAACCGTCTCGACCCGGCCATCTTTCGTTCTTTGTGCCAACGCTATCTGTAAAAGGATTGAAAGGTACAGAGTACTTGTTTATGCCATCATTGTAGATCCTGACATCTCGATAGAGTGGAACGATACGAGACGGACGACGACGACAACTTGAGCGACGAGTCTGCCTCGTTATCACATCTGACGAACTTTACCTCGACGACGCAAGCGATAACGAAAAGGAAATTTCATCTGAAGGGGAGGGGAGCTTCTTTTCTCGAACGCGCCGGCGGATCATCTGTAAGTATCATACACTGACGCTATGGTTTCAAGACTAAAGGGCTGGCATGAGCACTGAGCAGCGAGCGAATTCTCGACGTGCACAGCCGCCCCCGACTTCAGCGCTTCGCAAGCGCTCGGCATGTTCCAGGAGACATGCTGCATGGACTACGGGCGGTGGCAGTATGGATCGACGAGCTCGACGGGCGATACTTCCCCCAGTCTCACCTCGACATGGGGAGTCTCGTTGGGCTACCGTTACGATCGGTTATACTGGAAGGCTCGTCCTCAGCCAACGGCGACAACGGCCTCGAC